>JASDQU010242558.1:36551-48412 GCA_032191745.1 Picea mariana | reverse complement strand
CAAAAGGGAAACTTTGCATGCACTAGATTTCCCCCACAATGGAATGATGTTGTTCCAGATGCACTTGTGCTTTTGCAAGAGGGAAAGAAAGCATGAGCTAGATTTCCCCCATGGTGGAATGATGTTGTTTGAGATGAACTTGTGTTTCTGGAAAAGGGAAAGCTAACATGCACCTAGCTTTCCACACAATAGAATGATGTTATTCGATATGTGCTTGTGCTTGTGCAAGACGTAAAGCTAGCACACGCTATCTTTTCATCACGGTGGAATGATGTTGTTCGAGATGTATTTGTGCTTGTGAAGGAGGGAAAGCTATGCATGAGGGACAACTAACATGCACTAGCTTTCCCCCACGGTGGAATGATGTTGTTCGAGATGTGTTTGTGCTTGTGAAATAAAAAAAACTCACACATGATAACTTTCCCCCACGGTGGAATGATGTTGTTCAAGATGCATTTGTGCTTGTGCAAAAGGGAAAACTAGAATGTGTTAGCTTTAACCCCATAGTGAAATGATGTTTGAGGTGCACTTGTCCTTTTTCAAGAGGGAAAGCTAGCATGCTCTAGCTTTCCCTGACAGTGGAATGATGTCGTTTGAGATGCACCATTCACCCTTAGCGGAATGGTGTTTTCCGAGATGCACTTATGCTTGTGCAAGACTAAAAGCTAGCACACACTAGCTTTCCCCCTCAGTGGAATGATGTTGTTTGCATTTGTGCTTGTGCAAGAGAGAAAGATAACATGCACCAACTTTCCCATGGGTGGAATTATATTTTTCGAGATGCGTTTGTACTTGTGCAAGAGGGAAAGTTAGCACGCACTAAATTTCCCCTTCAGTGGAATAATATTGTTCGAGATGTACTTGTGCTTATGCAAGAAGAAAATCTAGCACAACATGCACTATCTTTCCCCCACATTGGAATGATGTTCGAGATATGTTTGCGCTTTTGCAAGAGGGAAAACTAGCATGTTCTAGCTTTCCCCAATGGTGGAATGATGTTGTTTGAGATGTGCTTGTGCTTGTGCAAGAGGGAAAGCTAGCATGCACTAGCTTTCCCCCACGGTGGAATGATGTTGTTCGAGAAGTGCTTGTACTTTTGCAAGAGGGAAAGCTACCACACGCTAGCTTTCACCCACAGTGGACTAATCTTGTTCGAGATGTGCTTGTGCTTGTGCAAGAGGGAAAGCTAACATGCACTAGATTTCCCCCATGGTGAAATAATGCTCGAGATGCATTTGAGCTTGTGTAAGAGGTAAAGATAGCATGCATGCTAGCTTTCCCCCATGGTGGAATGATATTTTTCGAGATACGCTTGTGCTATAAAGAAATCGGATATGTGCTAGCTTTCCCCCACGGTGAATGATGTTGTTCGAGATGTACTTGTGCTTGTGCAAGACGAAAAGTTAGCACACACTAGCTTTCCCCCATGGTGCAATGATGTTTGAGAAATGCCTGTGAATGTGCAAGACAAAAAGCTAACACGATGGAATGATGTTGTTCGAGATGAACCTGTGCTTGTGAAGAAGGAAAAGCTAGCATGCGTTAGCTTTCCCCCATGGTGGAATGATGTTATTCGATATGCATTTTTGTTTGTGCAAGAGGGAAAGATAGCATGCACTAGATTTCCCTCATGATAGAATGATGTTTGATATGCGTTTGTGCAAGATGGAAAGCTAGCACGTGCTAGCTATCCCCCACAGTGGAATGATGTTGTTCCCAATGTGTTTGTGCTTGTGCAAAAGGGAAAGGTTGCACACACTAGCTTTCCCCCATAGTGGAATGATGTTGTTCACAATGCGCTTGCACTTTTGCAAGTGGGAAAGAAAGTACGTGTTAGATTTCCCCCACAGTGGAATGATGTTGTTCGAGATGCACTTATGCTTCTGTAAGAGGGAAATATGTTGTTCGAGATGCGTTTGTGTTTGTGGAAGATGGAAATATAGCACATGTTATCTTTTCCTCACAGTGGAATGATGTTGTTCGAGATGCATTTGTGTTTGTGTAACAGGGAAAACTAGCACACACTAGCTTTCCAATGGGTGGAGTGATATTTTTCGAGATGCACTAGCTTTCCCCCACAGTGGAATGATATTGTTCAAGATGTACCTATGCTTGTGCAAGGTAGAAAGTTAGCACATGGTGGAATGATGTTGCTTGAGAAGTGGTTATGCTTGTGCAATATCGAAAACTAGCATGTGCTAGCTTTCCCCCACGATGGAATGATGTTAGAGATGTGTTTGTGTTTGTGCAAGAGGGAAAGATAGCACATGTTATCTTTCCCCCACAATGCAATGATGTTGTTCGATATGCAGTTGTGCTTATGCAAGAGGGAAATCACTAGCTTTGCCCCATGGTGGAATGATGTTGTTTGAGATGTGCTTGTGATTTTGCAAGAGGAAAAGCTAGCACACACTAGCTTTCCCCCACCGTGGAATAATGTTGTTCGAGATGCACTTGTGTTTATGTAAGAGGGAAAGCTAGCACTCTCGAATGATGTTATTTGAGATCTGATTGTGCTTGCGCAAGAGGGAAAGCTAGCACTCTCGAATGATGTTATTTGAGATCTGATTGTGCTTGCGCAAGTGGGAAAGCTAGCACATGCTAGCTTTCCCCCACACTAGAATGATGTTCGAGATGCCCTTGTGTTTGTACAAGAGGGGAATCTAGTACACGCTAGCTTCCCCCCATGATGGAATGATAGTTTTTGAGATGTGTTTGTGCTTGTGCAAGAGGGAAAGGTAGCACACACTAGCTTTCCCCCAAGGTGGAATGATGTTGTTTAATATGTACTCATGCTTATGCGAGATATAAATCTAGCATGCACTAGCTTCCCCCCACGATGGAATGATGTTGTTTAAGAAGTGCTTGTGCTTGTGTAAGACAGAAAGATAGCACGCGCTAACTTTCCTCCACAGTGGAATGATGTTCAAGATGAACTTGTGCTTGTGAAGGAGGGAAAGCTAGCATGCACTAGCTTTCCCCCACGCTGGAATGATGCTATTCGATATGCGCTTGTTCTTGTGCTAGAGGGAAACCTAGCATATTGGGATGATGTTGTTTGATATGTTCTTGTGCTTGTGCAAGAGGGAAAGCTAACATACACTAGCTTTCCCCCACAATGGAATGATGTTGTTCGAGATGTGTTTGTGCTTGTGCATGTGCAAGAGGGAAAGTTAGGACATGCTAGCTTTCCACCATGATGGAATTATTTTGTTCGAGATGTGTTTGTGCTTGTGCAAGAAGGAAAGCTATCACACGCTAGCTTTCCACCACGGTGGAATGATGTTGTTCGAGATGTGCTTGTGCTTGTGCAAAAGGGAAAGCTATTACATGTTAGCTTTCCCCCTTAGTGGAATGATGTTCAAGATGCACTTGTGCTTGTGCATGAGGGAAATATATAATGCACTAGATTTCCCCCTCAATGGAATGATGTTGTTAGAGATGCACTTGTGCTTGTGCAAGAGGAAAATATAGCATGCACTAGCTTTTCCCCATGGTGGAATGATGTTCGATATGTACTTTTTATTTTGCAAGATGAAAAGCTAGCATGCTTTAGCTTTCCACCACAGTGGAATGATGTTGTTCAAGAAGCACTTGTGCTCATGCAAGACGGAAAGCTAACATGCACTATGTTTCCCTCATGATGGAATGATGTTGTTTGAGATGAACTTGTACCTGTGAAGGAGGGAAAGCTAGCACATGCTAACTTTCCCCCGCGGTGGAATGATAATATTCGATATGCGCTTTTGCTTGTGCAAGAGGGAAATCTAGCACACACTATCTTCCCCCCATGATGGAATGAGATGCCCTTGTGCTTGTGCAAGAGGGAAAACCATTACACGTTAGCTTTCCTCCACAATGGAATGATGTTGTTCGAGATGCGTTTGTGCTTGTGCAAGAGGAAAAAATAGCACGCACTAGTTTTCCCCCATGGTGGAATGATGTTATTCGAGATTCACTTGTGCTTGTGCAAGATGGAAAACTAGTACGCGCTAGCTTTTCCCCATGGTGGAATGATGTTCGAGATGCGCTTGTGCTTGTGCGAAGGAAAGAATCATGCACTAGCTTTCCTCCATAGTGGATATATGTTGTTTGAGTTGCATTTGTGTTTGTGAAAGAGGGAAATCTAACACACACTAGCTTTCCTCCATAGTGGAATGATGTTTGAGATGCACTTGTGCTTGTGCAAGAGGGAAATCTAACACACACTAGCTTTCCTCTACAATAGAATGATCTTGTTCGAGATGTGCTTGTGCTTGTGCAAGAGTGAAAGCGAGCTCATGTTGACCTTTCTCCATGGTGAAATGATATTGTTTGAGATGCGTTTGTTCTTGTGCTAGAGGGAAAGCTAGCATGTGCTAGCTTTCCTCCATGGTGAAATGATGTTGTTAGAGATGTTCTTGTGCTTGTGCAAGAGGGAAATTTAACACGTGTTAGCTTTATTCCACAGTGGAATGATGTTGTTTGAGATGTGTTGTGCTTGTGCAAGAGGGAAATCTAGCATGCGCTAGCTTTCCTTCATGGTGGAATGATGTTGTTTGAGATGTGCTTGTGATTTTGCAAGAGGGAAAGCTAACACATGCTAGCTTTCCTCCATAGTGGAAAGATGTTTGAAATGTGCTTCTGCTTGTGCTAGAAGGAAAACTGACATGTACAAGTATTATTTCATTGTGAAATGTTGTTGTTTTTGTGCTAGAGGGAAATCTTTCCTTCACGATGCAATGATGTTGTCGGCAATGTGTTGGAAGGAAAAATAGGGGCTATTTTTCCTTCATGGTGCAGTATTGTTGTTGACAATACGCCTGTGCTTATGTTATAAGGAAATCCAAGGGATAACTAGCATATGCTAGATTTCCTTCATGAGTAATATATTTCTTGGCAATGCACTTGTGCTTGTACTAGAAGGAAAGATGGCACATGTCAGCTTTCCTTCATAGTGTAATTTTGTTGTTGGTAATGCGCTTGTGGTATGCTATAATGACAACTAGCATGTGTTATCTTTCTTTGATAGTGGAATGTTGTTCTTGAAAATACGTTTATGTTTGCACAAGAAGAAAAACTAGCATGTGCTAGCATTCTTTCATGATGCAATGTTGTTGGTAATGCACTTGTGCTTGTGCTAGAAGTAAAGCTAGCTTGGTCTAACTTTCCTTCATTGTGCAATGTTGTTGTTCTTGTGGTAAAAGGAAAGTTTTTCTCGATGGTGCAATGTTGTTGTTGGCAAAGTGTTAGAAGGAAATCTTGTAGGTGCTAGCTTTCTTTCATGGTGCAATATTGTTGTTGGCATTGTGCGTGTGCTTATGCTAGAAGGAAAACTAACATGTTTTTTTTTTTTCATGGTGCAATATTGTTGTTGGAAATCCGCTTCTATTTATGCTAGAAGGAAATCTAGTAGGTGCTAGATTTTCTTTACGATGCGATGCATTTCTTGGCAATGCACTTGTGCTTATACTAGAAGGAATGCTAGCATGTGCTAGATTTCATTTGTGTTTGTATTAGAAAGATAACTAACATGTGTTAGCTTTCATTCACATTGCAATGTTGTTGTTGGCAATGTGCTTGTGCTTATGCCAAAAGGAAATCTAGCATGCGTTAACTTACCTTGACAATAGAATATTATTGTTGGAAATGCGCCTATGCTTGTGCAAGAAGGAAAGCTAGCAGATGCTAGCTTTCCTTCACAGTACAATATTGTTGGTGGCAATGTGCTTGTGTTGGTGCTAGACAAAAAGCAAACATGCACTAGCTTTCCTTCATTGTGCATTGTTGTGGAAAATGTTGTTGTTCTTGTGCCAGAAAGAAAGTTTCCTTCACAATGCAATGTTGTTATTGAAAATCTGCTTGTGCTTATGCTACAAGAAAGCTAGCACCTGCTAGCCTTCCTTCATGATGCAATGTATTTCTTGGCAATGCATTTGTGCTTGTAATAGAAGGAAATATAGCATGTCTTAGATTTCCTTTATAGTGCAATGTTTTTGTGGGTGATACACTTGTGCTTGTTCTAGAAGGAAGGCTAGTGGGTGCTAGCTTTCCTTAATGGTGGAATTTTGTTGGAAATTCATTGATGCTTGTGCAAGTATAGTAGGAAATAACTTTCCTTCATGTTGTAGTGTTGATGTTGTTGATGATTGCAGCTATGTGAGACATTCTCCAGAACACAAATCTGAGAGAGAGCCCCTAAGAGGGGTCTGTGGTTCCTATCTGAGACAGAGCTAGAATGTAGAGATGGCCTCCTCCTTACAAAGAGTTGAGAAGAACTCCAGATGATTCTTCTATGTAACACAATGAGAAAGGAGATATCTAGAGTTGGACGTGTCGATGGCAGAGCACAAGGTGAATGTGTGAAATCCCAAAGTATTGGGTGCATCGTCATGAGACAGAGATGAAGATGATGTATTAGCCTTCTCTAAGTAGAGATTTGATGATGAAACTCAAGATGAATCTCATGTGTAATGCAGTGGGAAAGAAGATCTGTTGAGTGGATGTGCCTGTGGATGAGCACAAGTGAACGTGATCCTAGTGGTTGAGCACTAGTGAGAAGTGGTTCTTTTGTGTAATGCAGTGAGCCAGAGATATGGACATCCCTATGGATGTGCCCCTAGTGGTTGAGCACTAGTGGGTGTATGATATCCCTTGCTATATTGTTCAAGAGTCAGACCTGTCTGTAACCCTAATTGTAATGTAAAGGGTATAGGTTGGCCCCACCTTAATGTAATTGATAGTTAATGTAAAAGATAATTAATCCGGTTAATATTAATTATATTATGAGATAAAGAGGTCGGCCCTGTTGTGCCAATAGACACTTCTGTTGATAGGTCAAGTCTAATATAAGTAAAGGTAAATTCTCGATTGAGGAATCATATCTTTTGTGTGAGTTTGGAAATTTCAGCAAGTACATCTTCTTGGGAAAAGTGCGCACCTCTCTTGGGTGATAGTCTTCTAGGGTTTTCAAGCAACCTCTTGTGTGCTAGGTTTTCTTGGTGGTGAAGGTCTTTCTCTTGAAGAATATAGCAAAGGATTTGACTGGGTTTTCTTCCCTTGTTGAGAAGGGTTTCCCATGATACTTCTTGTGTTCTTGTGCATGGTGTTTATTCTTGTGATCTTGGTTGCTACAACATTATTGGTTATGGTTAAGTTAAATGAAAAAATGGAATGAACTTCATTCTTAACCTTGTCTATTGAAAAATTAACAGATGTTGGCAATGTGCTTGTACTGATGATAGAAAGAAAGCTAGTATGCATTAGTTTTCCTTCATTGTGCAATTTTTTTGTGGGAAATGTTGTTGATCTTGTGCTAGAAAGAAAGTTTTCCTCCACGGTGCAATGTTGTTGTTGGAAATATGTTAGAAGGAAATCTATAAGGCACTAGCTTTCCTTCATGGTGCACTATTGTTGTTGGCAATGTGCTTATGCTTATGCTAAAAGGATGCAAAATATTTCTTGGCAATGCACTAGACTTGCTTCTACTAGAAGGAAAATTAGCATGTGCTATCTTTCATTCACGGTGAAATATTGTTTTTGGAAATAAGCTTGTGTTTGTGCTAGAAGGAAAACTAACGCACATTAGCTTTCCTTCAAACTAGAATGTTGTTGCTGAAAATGTGCTTGTGTTTATGCAAGAAAAAAGGATAGAAATTTCTAGCTTTCCTTAATGGTGCAGTGTTGTTGTTTTCAATGTAGTTCTATTGATGCTAGAATAAAAGATAACATTCACAAGTATTCCTTCATTGTGCAATGTTGTTGTGGGAAATGTTGTTGTTTTTGTGCTAGAAAAAATGTTTGTGCTGGTGATAGAAGGAAAGTTAGCATGTGCTTACTTTCCTTCATTGTGCAATGTTGGTGTGGGAAATGTTGTTTTCCTTATGCTAAAAAGAAAAATTTCCTTCATGGTGCAATGTGGTTGTTGACAATGTGTTAGAAGGAAAGCTAGCAAGCACTAGCTTTCTTTCATTGTGCAATGTTGTTGTGAATGCATTTGTGTTTGTGCTAAAAGGAAATCTAGCAAGTGCTAACTTTCCTTCATGGAGTAATTTTGTTGTTGGTAATGTGATTATGCTTTTACAATCAATGCTTCAAGGGTGCCTTTGACCTAATAATCACCATGGTTAGTGTTTTGTCTTTGAGTGTGTCTGTTGGATCTGGAACACACTATGAAGATCCACGATGATGCAATAAGTAGTGTATTTAAATATTATGTTGTTGTTGGTTTTGCACTTGTGCTTGAGTTGGATTGAAAGCTAATGGTTTATAGTTTTCCTTCCGGCACAAGCACAATGATCCAATCATAATCTTTTGAGCCACATAGAATAGTGTGATCATTGTACAATTTTGAAGTTTATGAATAATGTATTATTAAGTATACTATACTTTGCTTCCAATGCACAAGTATGCAACTATTAAGGTAACAAGCACAAGTATTTTAACAACATGTATTATTTTTCTCTCCTAAAGAACATGGCATCTCTATTGTATAGTTAAGGGCTTTCAAAAAAAATTACATTAATGGCTAGAGGTACAAGATCACACTCTACTTCATCAACATAACTGTCTGAMAAAACTTAAATATACACTTTTTGAGGTCTAAAGTTCAACATCCCTATGTATCCATCTTAAAGCATATGTCCTCAGATGATTTTAGGTAGGGATTCCTAACATTTGAACTAAAGATTCAAAATGAGATTTCCTAACTTTAAGAATAAAAATGATAATTGTCTAATATTTATACTAACAAATATTTTATTTGGAAGAAAATCTCTAGCTTGGTTTCCTATTTATCATGTTTAGACATTAAGCATCCTCACTAAGCTAGCTATAAATACCACCGCTCCTCGTGGAATTTGTTTGACATCTAACATAACATCCATGTTGGACTTTCTTTGATTTTCCAAAGGACCTTGTGGTTCTACAACCTTTGCAAATTTCTTATGAGCACAATTCATACACATACATCAATAAAGCAAGTGCCATATCCATAGTTAAATAAGAACTTGGTGATTTGATATGAGTTGATATTTTTCATTCTTTGATACTACTTCGATCTCTAATTGTCCGGTCTTAATATATATATTATGTGTAATTTATATGTAAGGTGTCTTTTGGCAGATGGTGGGGAAAGGTTTTTCATTGCGTACAAAATCACTGCCATACCATTTTTAATTATTGAAACTATATTACTTTTTTGAAGGTTGTTTTTTTTATAAGACACACTTTTTTGAAGGTTGTACAGGGGTTTCTCTTACACATGGATGCATGGGAACAAGCATGTGCATTTCCAAAGGAATGATAGTTAATGTCCACGAGGATGACATGGTTGAGGGTGAAACACTAGGTGAAATGGACTCTAGTGTTTGCATGGAAGAGATACATGGAGATTGTGAAAGATGTAGGATTGGGGATAAGTCTATACATTGTTTTGTTGGATGGCCAATAAATAAGTTCGTGGACAACATAGGTGAGATGTTAAGGGTCAATGAAATGTTCAAGGAGCCACCCAAGTAAATGGTGATATGGGATGTGATAGAGGACACAAGTCCCTTAAACAAAGGGGATGGGGATTTTTATCATGAAAAATATCTAGACTCAAATGATATGCATGCAATGTGGCCATATAAAAGGATTAAACAAGTTATGGCTACAAAAAAAGTTTCAAAATTTCAAACAAAGATAGATGAAGAGAAAGAAATCTGACTTTTGGTAGCGAATGAATGGTGTAAACAAGATTGTCTTCAACATGTGGATAGGAAGGCCATTGTAGTTGTTAGAAGGGGTATGGAACACCTAAATAAAAATGGTATTAGGGAATTTGTCTTGAATTCACTCATTTAAAACACAATAATGTCAAAAACCCATGGCCATGGCCTACCTCCCATTGTTACAAAAGTAAGGACATGAGATTTAATGGTAATATTATTTGTAAGAAAGCATAGTACAAGATACATAAGATTCCTCAAAGCATACCAACATTATTTCTAGCATGGACATATCAAAACCATTCATGGTAAAACCAACACATGCAAAGCACGTGCACATACCGTGGCATCCATAGAAACATGACACATAATTGTAATGGATAATTCAAATTGTTTACCAAACCAAACATGTCAAGTTGAAGAAGATGGAAGTTCTGCTCCTTTAAGTTCATTTCCTTCTATTTACAGACAAAGTTCTTTGTTAAATGAGATCAATGAGGCTCTTCAAAAGCTCAATTACCCATCAATATCACAACCAATAATGAACAAGATATCGAATACTCATTTTCGAGATGTGGCATTCTCAAAGAATACCAAGTTCAGTAAATGTAGTGAATGTATCGTGTTGAAACCACAGATGAAGTCAACAACTACAAAAGAGTTGGAAGAAAAGGCACAAGGTAGATTGAAGAAACATAACAATATTGTTATGTGTGGAAGATATTGCTACTATGCCCACACAATTATGTCAGAGCGATTTCCAAAGGAGTATTTGAGCATTATCCATGATAAAATGGACAAAACAAAGACTTCAATCCCAAGGCTACTTGTCAAATCGAAATCTACTACAGGAACAAACTTGGGTTTGTCATTGACATGTGTGCTAACACATGGGCATAAGACAGAAAGTTTCGGTCATTTCTCCCTACCATATGTATATATGGGATCACAATTTACCATTACATCAGTTTCAAAGTGCTTGAGGGACCTTGAAGACCCACACCTTGATATTTATGGTGATTTTCTTTATGAGAGTGGAAGTGCTAGAAACCCACTCTCAAATGCATTACGATACAATTGTATTTACTCAAAATGTAGAGTGTACAAGGATGATTTTCTATCTCATGGAAGATCAAAAAGTCATAATGTTGATTTTAAACCTCTTCCTCCACATTTGTGGTTGCAATTGGACAATGCAGCAAGTGATAATAAGAATCATTATCTTTTCATGTTTCTATCACTTTTAACTGCACTTGGTGTCTTCTTCATCACAATTGAGGTTGATTTATTGCTTGTGGGACACACTCATGAAGACATAGATGGAACCTACCGAAGAATGTCTTCCAAATTGAAAATTAAAGACATATATTCTTTACTTTAAACGATAGATACATATTGCATGATTGAAAAAAAAAAAAGAGTTTCCATCTACACCGATTGACAAGGTGTATGACTTCAAATGTCTCCTAAATGGATACATCAAGGAGGGAAAAATGCACTAGTTGGACATCTTAATGTCCAATACTTCCAATTTCTTGTACTCATTGATGTTTCAGTACTAAGGTACAAAGGATCCATCAGAGATATTGAGTGGTAAGAACCAATTGAGTTGTGGAATATAAGTGAGGAAGGTCGACCTAAATTTCCCACAGGGAAGCCATCTTTCTTAGGTCCGAAAGATAATTATGTCTAGTTAAAAGAACTAAAGGAAGGAATAACATCATACATAAAAATGTGGAAAGACACTATCGACAATGACGATTCACCAATTGTTATAGAGGATTGGAAAAATAAAGTAGAGTATTGGGAAAGAATTCTTGATATATTAGATGAAATCCACAATGATCATGCAATAGTGGAAGGAAGTGATTCATCTTCTAAGGATTTCTGACCCAAGACCAGGCAAATTGTCAATGTTAATCGTAATGCACTCCATGTAATATCAAGTATGCACTCCATGTAATCTCAAGTATTATGGAGGGTATTTTGATAATATGACAGACTAACTAGTATATGTTGGATCCAAGTGCAACAAGCCAGAGCCAACATTCAATCCTATGATTGATCTTGAGAAAGGAAAGATGTTACTAGCTATATTAGGAAATGAGGATGAAGGGGAGATGATTCACATGGGAAAAACCACCTCAAATATCTTCCAAGACAATCAAAGTG
>JASDQU010242558.1:9319-24561 GCA_032191745.1 Picea mariana | reverse complement strand
GACCAATCGCTTAAGCCTCTGACACCAATTTGGATCGTGAAGGAAAATTCCCTACGTTTTCATTGAATATATCATTACTAATTGAAACAAATATAATTAAAGTAAGGCGTTGATGTACTATATCAACGTAGAAGAGGGTGTTTGAAGTTTGGCATTATTATAAAGTAAAAATCATCCATATTAAAGGAAAATGAATTGAAGATACATTAAAAAGGGATTAGAAGTATTTGAAAATTAAATTTTAAGATTCAATTAAGAAGTTATTCTTAAAATTAATTTAAAAGTTAAAAAAAATAAGGATATTCAAACATCTTTAAAATATATATAATATATTAAGGAAGTTTTATTAAAAAAAATATATAAGTTAAAAAAAAAATATGAAAGAGGAGTGAAGTGAATTTTTGTTTTCAAGGAGGTTATTGAAGAAATTTTATAAGGGTGTTTTTCAAAGGAAAAAAGAAACTTATATTTAGAAGGTGAATAAAAGATATATATTATGATAATTCAAGGTTCAACATATATTTATATAAAATGGAGTTTTGTAGTGAAAAACAAGGAAGATTCCCTCATACTTATAAAAAATATGTGGATTCTTTAATAAAAGTTAATGGGATTATTCAATGAAATAATATCAATATCGTTATTTTCGTGACCGCTAGGAAAAATCACATTAATGTTGACCTCACAAACCAATTAATGGTTTTAGAACCAAATATAATTGAAAATGACATGTGTCTTTCCGATGAGAAATATGACATTAAAAACCTACAACTATCTATTGGTGATTACAAATTCATAGCTCAATTCAATGTTATATCAATATATCAAGATAGTGTTGATATAATTCTAGGGTCAACTTGGGTGGATACAATGGGTACTTTTATCTTCAACACAAGGAGAAAGTTTTTGACATTTTCTTATAAGAAGAGGAAAATCACATTGCAGGACATTAAAATGAAGTCAATTTTAGAAGCTCCATCATCAGAATACCTGAAGGATGTATCAGAAGCGATCCTTCAAGATAACCATAAATCAATACAAAAGTTGCATAATCAACAAAAAGAAAGTGACAAGATCATCATTGAAAAAGACGAAGAGATTTCTCGCCTAAGAAATCATAATCAGAGACTACTGACAAAAATCATGAAGTCAAAGGATAGAAAACAACGTGTTTTGAAGTTGAAACAAGAAAATCAGGACCTAGAAAAGAAATTATAGGAAAAAGATAAAGAAACATTACATTTAAAGAACCTTATTAAAATATTATTGGAATAAATTAGAATGTTGAAAGAAGAAAAATCTAAGAAGGAAGACAAGAACAAAGTGGACAAATCAGATAAGGAAGAAAACTCATGCCTAAAGATTCATAATCAAAGTTTACTCACACAGGTTAAGAAGTTAAAGAGTGATAAGAAGTCACTAAAAAACAGGTTAGATCAACTTATTAACAATGAAGCATTGGTTGATAAAGAGACAATGATTGAACCTATGGAACTAGAAAAGTATTCAGATGTAAAACTCCCAATTGTGGATAAATGGATTAATATAGACACAGTCAACCTTACAACTCAAAAGGATACAAATCCAGCTGATATAAAGAGGTCTTCAAATGTCTAAGTAGAAACAAGCCAAGGGTATGAAGAAGATTCAATTCCAAAAGTTAATCAAGAAAAAGCTACAAGTATACAAAGTAAAGATCAAGTGGCAAGGATGCCTTATCGACATCCTAATCACAAAAGTCGATACTTCAACCAATCAACGTATCAATAGAAACACATGATCGATATGTCGAAGAACATTACTTCTACTACAAGTGGTGCTCAAAGTAGAATCTATCATGGGAGTCGAAATACATCAATTTTTTTCCAAGAACCCTATAAACACCCAGTTCTACAGAAGATCGAATTAAGGTGGGTAGACTCTTTTACAATTCGACAATTTTTCTCGGTGATTAGAAGATCCTATCACCTCAAGTATTCAACGATCACTAACTAAAGAATGAATAATCAATAGACAATAATTATAAGACAGAACAAGAGATAAGTTTTCCATAAAGTATGCTTTGAGGACAACGCATTTTTAAGGGAAATGCAATGTTATGAACACAATATATATAGAAATATATATAATTAATAATAATTAAATATAATAGTTAAACACATCATAAATCAAAAGTCATGTCTTATCTAAAGGACGTGTCTATTCATGAAAGGGAACCCCCTGTGAGGATATATAAAAGAGCCCTCATTCTCATTGTATTCATCTCATCTCATATTCGTTATTCCTATTATTATTATTATCCTATATGGATTTGTGTGTATTATCCTATTTATATTGGATATTCTTTGTATGAGCGAATTTTTCTCGTCTCAGTTTCCGTAGTTATAACCATAACCCGTTGCAATGTCCATAGTGGTTTTTGTGTCACAGTGGCTTTGGTGTCTCATAGTGGTAGTGGGTTAGACTTCCACTTGGTCGCTCACATGTAGCTTGCCTAAGTTCAAGGGAGAATGATATATCTTACCTTGTTGGGTTTTTTATTCTTCTCATGGTTTTCCCTTATGCTAAGCGTCATGTATTCTCCTGGTGATTGCCTGCAAGATTGAAAGAGTAGAGTGGTAATGGAAACTATTTTCTCAAACAAGTCCTCCTCTTTTTCCTACAATAATATTCCTACAATATTGTAAAGAGCAGAGTGATCATGGAACCTGTGTTCTCAAAGTGATCCTTTTCTGACTTCAAAGTGATCATTTTCTAACTGCAAGATAGAAAATAGTAGAGTGATCATATTGCTCAATTTATTTCCTGTCACCAGCAAATTTGAAAGAATTTGTTTTCTAATTGTAATATGAGTGATCCTGACAGTCAATTTTCTATTTTTCATTAACAGAGTTGAAAGAATTCAATCATTCATTTTCTAATTGTGATATTTTGTAATGTTTTTGTTAAATTTATTTAGGTTATGGAAAAGTACAAAGTAAGCTGACAAGATGTCACATAATACACTACACACCTCTTATTTGCAAATTCATACTTTAACTCTCAGAGAATATGAGGAGAGACACTTTAACTCTTGGAGAAGACGAGGAGATCCACATCTACAACACACAAAAGAAATTCGTATATCTTTGTGATTGTACGAATATTTCTAGCTGATGGCGTAAGATTTGGAGAGGTAAGAGTTGGAGATGTTGTTATGTGAAGCATGGGATGGGGTAGTTTTGGATTAAACTGATGGAACTAATTCCTAACAAAATTATTTTTCTGAGATCATTTTTATATGGTGGATGCACTATTCCACAACATTTAGTTTCAAAGTGCGAAGATAATGCATGCCCTCGCTGAAAACATAGACAAATTGTTTGCATAGAAAATTGACTTTATGAAGTTGAGGAGGCTATGCTATCTAGACTCTATAATTGGATTTTTGTTCTGCATAACATTGTGTATATCTTCCATCTCAGAATCCCTTTCTCATCGATTCATAACATCTATGTGTATATCTTCCAACTCAATATCCTTTTTCTCGTCGATATCCATTACACGTTTGATATTATACTGTTTAAGAAGAATATATTATGGGTTTCAAAATTCGACGTGGGGTTGCATGGACCAAAATATCCCTCTCCTTTGAAAACCTATAAAATGCACAAAATATGTATCTCATATTAATAGAAACTGAGTCTGTAACAAAAAATGTACTTTCATCTTGATATAGGATTAACGAAAAGATATTATGGATTTCAAAAGTGTACGTGGGGTTGCATCAGCCAAAACATCCCTATCCATTCATAAATGCTCTGAAAACCTGCAAAATGAATAATAAACATATTTCATATTAATAGAAATTAAGTCTGTAACAGAAACTGAGTTTATCTTTAAACACATGGTGTTAGTGAGCGCACAAAAGTGGAATGAATATTTGATTACTTATTTCCAGTAGAAGGCTTCTATGCTTCATCTAATGCCTTTGCCACTGCAATTATATTTCCATCTTGATTTCTTCCTGGAAGATATGTTGGATCATTCACTGGATATTCACTGGTATGGGTCAATGGGTTCACGATCTAGAGTATATGGTTATAGAACTGAAAAAGGAATTGGATTTAGTCTCAAACCGATGCCTTTTCTCTATCACCTAGCTCGATATCCTTTGGATTTTCTCATGCCTTAGGTTCTTTTGAAAACTTTCATCAAAATGGGAAAGGTGTGTTTGCAGAGTCGAATGCTTAACCTAAATGGCATGTCCAAGAGTGCATGGAAACCTTGGAGGATGCTAAGTGACAGATGAAAAAAGATAGATGAATGTGCCAATGGACATATGACAAAACACATATTGTCAACATACTAAAAGGTGGATTGGTATGTGGTCCATCCATCTATCTTTCATCATGCAGTGTCTCCAAATATTTAAATATGAAGGCACGAATCCATAGTTATATAAAATAAAATAATTATAAATCTTACATTTGGATATCTAGAAAGCAAAATAAAATACTTGTTCATAAAAAAATAGATATTTAATGTTTTTCTAAATTCCTTTATTTTGATATTGACTCAATCTTCGACATTGACACAATCCCAATGCATTTGAAATCCTTTGGATGTGCATATCCATATCCATGTTAATGTATGTATATCTAATTTTCTGGAGTCTCAAACTATATGTTTGACCAAAAAAATCGTTGAGGAGAAGATCAATGTGAAGGGAAGGAACGACATGGGATTGCATTGCATTGTAGTTGAAGGAAGAGAAAACTCAAGCTTTCCCTGGGGTTTCTAACAACAACTATACACGGCTTCTAAAAACAACTATACGTTTGAAAAAATAAAATCGACAAGAAGCTACTATTATTACACTCACATACAATGTGAAGGGAAGGCATTGCAGTTGAAGGAAAATAAATCTCAAGCTTTCCTCACAGTTTGGAAGGAATTGCACTTGAAGGAAAACAAATCTCAAGATTTCCTCATGGTTCCTAACAACAAGATAACTTAATCAAAATTAATAGAAAACTCGCATTAGTTAATTAATTTATTAGTCATCATTATTGTCCTTGTAGATTACACTCTATACTTTGGATGGCTATCTCGGAAATCAAAGTGCTTCCCTCTTCGCAAAAGAGACTTGGGACTTTCCTAGTGGGGGAAAATCCTCTTATTACTATACCAGGGTCAAAGTACAAGCAGAGCTATGATCTCCCTTAAAAGAAAATCTAATTCCTAAACTACTCGAAACACTCTAAAAGGATGAACATAAAGAGATATGAAAGTAGGTCAGAAGTAGTACGTTTGTTCCAAACGTTTGATGTTGACCTCCTCCAACTTTGTAGCTTCCCAAGCTTTTGGTCTCCTAGGAAAGCTGACCTGAAATAATACTTAGGCAAACAATGCTACAAATATTCTATTTCTACTCATCAAGAATAGGGTTAGATATGAACTATTATGCATAAATCAAATGAAAAACATAAAGATGTCATTTGGGACAGGAAAAATATTCTTTTATTCAAATCCAAAGATCGAAAAATTACAACCTTTGTAGGTCGACGCTCTATGAACCTGGTCCAGACTCCTCTTAATGGTGCTCCAAGTGCACCATCCCAATGCCTTCTCTGACAATCAACTGGTCACTCTAGGAAAGGGAAGGGATTGTATAGGAGAAAGGGATAGAGAGGGAATGTTGAGGCAAGAACTCGGAAAAGGATGGAAATACTTGGGCAAGGAGGGAAAGGGATTTGGGCAGAGTTTCTCCATTCTAATGCTTGATGATGGAATGGGACCCCAAGACCTCCTTTTATATGACAAAAGGATAGTTATTCGGTTTGCGGATGGGCTAAAGTGGGTGAATTGGTTAGGAAACCTCCAATAGCTTGTTAACTCTACTGAATTCCTTGCACCTTTTGGAGATAAACATGAGCTATTTAGTATTAAGCTAGCATATGTATGTGAGATGTCTAGCATGCAGCTACCGTATGTACGTGGGAAGTAGTGCATCAAGGCAAGTACATTCTCCAAAATATGGTTTTTTAAGAGAGAGTCTCAACAATAATTTGGAAAATTTTGCAAGTAGAAAGGCCAATGCCATGTATGCATAAGTAGGGAATTTTAGGGCTATAACTGACTTGTTCATTATCTATGAAATCAATGTGTTTCCCTCTTCTTAGAAAGGACTTGTTTCTTCGCAACCCTACTTGTTAAAAACATAAATCCTTCAATCTTTCTTGAGTCCATAGCATAAAAATATCCAAACCCACCCTAAAATCGCACTTGAAGTTCAAAATCTGGGGTGGGAGAATCAAATAGAAGGAAAACCCATGATTTCGATTTTTTTTTAATTGGCAGTTTTTTTTTTTTAATGCAATGCTTCACACCTACCTACTTCTACTCAACTCTACCTACTTCAACATTGTTTTGGAATAACGAACTAGAGGTTTCATGATTTTCATTCTATTATAAAGAGAATAGATTTCTGGAGAGGGCATTGATGCTGCAAGAGCAGAGGTTTTGGAATGTGCTTGTATCACACTAAACAAGAATTTTGTACGAGGTTAAAATAATTTTTACATTGTATATTTATGTAGGTGATGCACTCATTTCTCTTCCTCTAAGATAACAAATCTGGCCTTCACTTCTTACATTACCAGGGAACAAAAGTGCTTGGATTCTAGATGGTATTCACATAAGAAATCTTTCCTCTACTAGACGTGAGTTTCTCGAGGATGAATTCACCAGGGAGTGTAGATAGATATTACAACTAAGAGTTTGGTGCAAGGCAAAAAATAGAAAAAACTGCAAAATTTTATAGAATTTATTATGGCATGGGCATAGTAGCATTTCTAGTTTCAAAAGGCTAGTTGAATCATTTGTTAGAAAATTTCAAAAGGATTGGTCCCTTGAATAGTTTATACACTATTCTAGATTCATCTTAACCCTGGATCTATCAAGATTTGAGAGGGATCAAATATCTCCAGGTAATTATGAATATAATAGAAATAATTGGTATTTAATTGTCTAATTTTCTTTACTTTTACCAAAACACACAATAATAAACCATATAACAAAGAATATCCATAACTCTTTATATCTAATTTTTTTTTATCTTTGATTTCCTATCTTATGGTTGAGTTGACTCATGAGTGCATAAATTAATTAATTTATCTTTACTTGCTACTTCATTGTGCACCAAACCTAGTTTTGTGTAATGTGTTGAAGAAATCAAATCATAAACATAGTAATAACATAGACAATACCTTGGAAACCTAAATGGGAAAACCAACAATTAATGACCTTTGTCATATCTTCATTCTTCGAGGAATTAGATGTAGGAGTCCGTACTCATTTTGAGTGTTCTTACTCTCCTTTGACATTCTTAGAGGTAATCTACTAGTTCTATGAGACAATATTTGTCACACCTCAAACAAGCTTGTATTTTTCCTTTCATCCTCTTAGTATTTGGAGAAATGATCCGAAATGGATCCGAACCAATGAAAGGGTAAGACTGAGGACCTGCAATTCAACAATTGATGAAGGTTAAGAAAGATATGTAAAATAATGCAAATGTAATAGTTGAATTGTCATTTCACATCACATCAAAAAACAATTATGTGTAACACATCACACTTTCTCAAATGAATTGTATTTCATTTAAACTTTCGTTGGCCACAACATAGTGCGTATCACACCTAAAATTACTTTGGGCATGAGATATCACAATGCTCCAAAATTTCCATTGCCATGACATATCACATCACGTCAAATTTTGTTTTGGTATGACAAAAAACACTTTCTCAAACTTTCCTTCATTTTGAGAAAGGGAAAATTTCTAAAATAACTTTGCATCCTCCCTGCTATCACATCCTTCAAATATTTCTTTCCTTATGACTCATTGCATCCCTCCAAAATTTCCTTTTTCATGACATTTCACATTGCATGAAAGTTTTTTTTTGGTGACACATTGCACTTTCTCAAACAAAAAATTTATTTCGCATGTAGTATCACATTTAAGCTTTCTTTGGTTGAAAGATTTGCACCTTTGAGTATTTTAAGCTTTCTTTTGTTGCAAGATTTGAACCTTTGATTAATTAATACTTGAAAAATTACTAATTAGTCAAAATATCTACTATGAAAAATCTAAAATCCACCCCACACCTATATTATAGCGCCTTGCCTAGTTTTCAGGTACGAAATACCTTTTGCTATTAATTACGAGGCTCTCTAGAATTGGAATTGGAAAGAGGACGCTCTCTAGAATCAGAGTTGGAAACATATTTCTTCCTAGCCAGGATGCTCATTTATTTTCTTATTCGATTCTTCCTCCTTAAATATCCCATGTGGATACATTGTAGATCCACAATAAGACATAAATCATTGGTAAATTTCCAAGGAGATGCCTCGACATCATGGTGGCCTCATTTCCACCCTCCTCTTATACATTCTTGTCCTACAAGTATTTTCACTTCTCTTCATTTACAACCACGCCAAGAATGGTCATTTATGTCATCTTTTCCTCTAAGCGGTTTTTGTGTGACATAAAGTAGTTATTCTTCTTCTTCTTTGAGTCTTTATCACTCACTTATGTCGAGCCAAAAGTGTGTTTTAACTAAAGGATATGATTTAACACTCGACCAAATGTGAGTTACACACTCTATAAAGGATTTTATTGAGGGTGGGGTTGGATAAGGCCTTTTGTACAACCAATCCTCCTACCCATGCTTTGGGATTTTCCCTAGTCTTTACCATTTATGCTACTTAAGCTACGATTTAGAAAATAGTGAGTTTTGTTTGACCATTATTGTTTGAGAGGAGAAATTATCGATCTTCAATTTGCCTATGCCCCTCCCACCAAAACATTCACCCCTATAGCCTCCTTTCCTTCAAGATTGCTTTAGCTCTCTATGGAAAAATTTGTTAGAGCCTCGAACCAAACCTTCCTTTAATTTCCCCACATGAGAATAAGAAATGAAAACAATGCCTCCAAGTTCAATTATCTAGGGATCTCCTCATTTAAACTTTATTTGGCCTCGACACAGTGCGTATCACACCTAAAATTCCTTTGACTGCGACATATAACATTGCTTCAAAGTTATCTTTGTCATGACATATCATATCATGTCAAAGTTTGTTTCCATGTGCCACGTCACACTTTATATAACTTTCCTTCATCACGCAAAGTTTTTCTTTGTGCGACATATTGCATCTCCTCAATCCAAAAGTCTATTTTCACTTCTTCTAGAAATTTTCATACTTGTGTCGTATCACATTTAAAGTTTCTTTGGCCACAACACAATGTGTATCACACTTACATTTATTTTCACTGCGACATATTGCATCGCACCAAACTTTGCTTTGTTGTGACATATTACATTGCAACAAATTTTATTTCTATGCAACACATCGTACTTTCTCAAACTTTCCTTCATTGCAAGAAAGAGAAAAATTCTAAAATAAATACTTTGCATCCTCCATACCATCACAGTTGTCAAATATTTCTTTCCTTGTGACTCATCACATTTCTCCAGAATTTTCTTTATCATGACATATCACATAGTGTCAAATTTTGTTTCCATGTGACGCATCACACTTTCTCAAACTATTCTTCACTGCAAGCAGCCAAAATAGTTTTCCAGTGATACCAAGATTTGGTGGCCTTTTCAACAGATATTTAACGACCTTTTTTGTGTTCGGGAAGGAAGATGCATCACTAGAAGTGAGAGGATGAATATATATAAGTGAACATGGATGGTTAGAAAGGCACCAATGGTCATCTAATGGATTCAACAACCATGATGGGACTAAAAAGGTGGTAGAGGACATCTATTTCTATAAGAGTATTACATAAGTGGAACCACATGACTAAGTTGATTCCCGTGCTTGATATATTAATGTTGGTTCCAAGGAATGGATAGTGGATGCATGCACTGCCAAGTTGGACCTGACCTAGAAATGTGATCTCTTAGACCTGAAGAATCCCCATGATAGAGTGAAGAATGCATGCCTAAGCTATCAGGGTTGGTGTAAATGAATGGACAATGGAGGACCATTAGATGGGTTTTTAACAAGATAAATGAATATGGAACCAATCAAAGGTTACATTAGGGCATATGTTACATAAGGGGAACATTGAAGATCTATTATAATAACAGAAAAATAGAAATATTGCAAAGAATAACAATGGAACAACATAGTATATGAAACCACAACACCAAAATAATATCTTTATTGATAGGAAACAATGTTCACTTTCTTGTTAGAGGGGGAAACCTCCAACATACTCCTTTTGAAGAAGTATATGGATTAACCATTCAACAAGGAGTAACCATTGAGCCCACTGATTTTTCCTCTCAGATGAAAAAAACTCAAATATGTTTCCAAACACTTGTTGACAACTTCAGTTTGACCATCAGTCTGGGGATGATATGTTGTGCTAATATGCAATTGGGTGCCCTATAGCCTAAACAATTCTTGCCAAAAAAATTTGGTGAAAGTGGGATCTCAGTCAGAGACAATGGAATGAGGCATACCATGAAGCTTGAAGATATGATCCATGGAAACTTGAGCCACTATGGATGCAATGAATGGGTGTTGAAGAGCACATAAATGAACATATTTGGAAAGACAATCAACGAACACCATGATGACAGATTTATTTCTCGATTTAGGTAAGCCAACAATGAAATCTATTGAAATATCCCTCCAAAGAGTGGGTGGAATTGGAAGCAGTTGTAGTGTGCCCGAGGATTTGATTGTTTCTCCCTTGTTGCATTGACAGACATCACATTCCACCAAAAAGGTGTGGACATCCTACTTCATACCATTCCATAAAAAAGAATGTTTGACCCTATCATAGGTTTTGGTAAGCCCATAATTCCAAGCTATGGGTGTAGCATGAAGCTCGAAAAGCATCGTGGATTTAAGTTGCAATTGTTTTCTTAAATCAAGATGGAATTTATAGCGAAGCTCTTCATTGTTCCAAGAGTAATCTGGAGAAAATAGAGAATTGTCTTGCAATTGTTGGATAAGACATGACAGTTTGGGATCTTGTAGCCATTCTTGGTTAACAACTTGGAGCCAATCTTGTACAATGAAGGATAGAGAAAAGAGGGACCCTTCCTCTTCATATTTCCTTGAAAGAAAGTCTGCAACCACATTGTCTTTTACTTTCTTTTAAATGATCTCATAATCATATCCAAATAGCTTGGTCACCCATTTTTGTTGCTCCAGGGATGAAATTCATTGCTCCAAAAAATACTCGAGGATCTGATGATATGTCTTAATTTGGAATTGTTTCCCAAATAGATAAGGATGCCAGAGATCCACAACATGAAAAATGACCATCATTTCATTTTCATAGATTGATTGGCCCAAATGATGCTCCAACAATTCTTTGCTAGTGAAGGCCAAAGACCAACCATATTTCACAAGGACTGCACCAGTTCCTTTCCTTGAAGCATCAAATTATAGGACAAATTTCTTTTTGAAGTCAGGAAGGACCGAGACAGGAGTAGTACACATAATATATTTAAAGGCTTGGAAGGAGTGATCAGCCATTGGATTCCAAATGAAAGCATTTGTTTTAAGGAGAGCAGGGAGAGGGGCCACAATTTTGCAATAATTCTTAACAAACTTACGATAATAGCCTGTTAAACCGAGAAACCCACACATGCTATTGAGATTCATGGGACTAGGCCAATCCTTAATAGATTCAATTTTTTTATGATCCACCCTGACACCATCCTTTCCAACAATATGACTCAAGTATTCCATTTCAAAGGCTCCAAAATCATATTTAGATTGTTTGAGAAAAAGTTGGTGTTGAGAGATTAGATGAAGAACTCGATCCACATGGGAAATATGGGTTGTCCATGTTTTACTATAGATGAGGATATCATCAAAGAAAACTAAGACAAAATGACGAAGAAAAGAATGAAAGACATGATTCATGAGGCTCTGGAAAGTGGAGGGAGCATTACACAAGACAAAGGGAAATGACCAAGAACTCATAGTGGCCCTCATGAGTTCGAAAATAAGTCTTAGGAATGTCTGTCTCTTTCATACGTATCTGGTGGTAGCCAGAACGAATATCAAGTTTAGTAAAGGATTGGGCACCACTTAATTCATCCAAGAGATCATCAATGACAAGGATGGGGAATTCGTCTTTGATGGTGATTTTGTTGAGGGCGCGAAAGTCAGGACACATGCTCCAAGATCCTTGTTTATTAAGTACAATGACTACAATAGAATAGTAGGGGTTGGTACTAGGATGGATAACACCCGTGGTGAGCAATTCTTCAACATTTTTCTCAATTTCATTTTTTTATGCAAAGGGATGATGATAAGGGCAAACATTGGGAGGAAGGTTGCTAGGTACTAGGGGAATGGAATGATCATGAACACCACAGGAAGGGGGAAGTCCATGGGGAGTGGAAAAAATAGCTTGATGTTTGGAGAGAATGGCTTGGAGGTCAGGATGCACAGAGGGTGTCTTATTTGTGTGAATGGAATGGTGTTGTGCAATAATGTCGGAATGACCTTTCTTGAGGAGTTTTTCCATGCAATGGGAACTGATGATGTCAAGGGATTTGGCGATGATGCCTTGAAACTTATATTTTTGTCCCTCTTGGATGAATTTCATGGTTAATTAATCCTTAAAATCCACAAGGATGGGACCAAGAGTCCATAACCATTCTGCACCAAGAACAATTTCATAGTCATCCATGTCAATAGAAAACATATGATATTTCATATGGTATTGACCAATTTGGAGACACACATTTTTCACAATGGCCCCCACATTTCATGGAACCTCCATTGGAAATCATGATTTGAAAGTTGTTGATTGTACGAATATAACAATTAGTTTCTTGGGCAATGTGGTGATGAATAAAATTATGGGTGCTACCACTGTCAATGAGGATGATGACCTTCCGATGCTTAATGTATCCAATTAGCTTGAGGGTTTGGGGAGTAGAGAATCTAGTGAGAGTATTGAGTGAAATTCATGGCTCAATTTTTGTGGGGCCTGAGGGTGGAGTAAGATCAGTTAGCTATGGTAACTCGACCACAGGGGGGGCCTTGAACACTTCTTTTGAAACATCCTCAAAGATGGACATAAAAATATTTGTTTCCATACACTTGTGCCCCGGAAAATATTTTTCATCAAAATTATAACAAAGGCCCTTGATTTGGTGTTTATCCATCTCTGTTCGGGTCAATTTCTGGACCTTTAGTGGAGTGGAAGGAGGGGCTGGAGTGGTGGGTTTAGGGTGGGGAAGAAAGGATGGTTTTCTGGTTTGATAAGAGCCAACATGTTGTGCTTCCTTATCCCTTTTAGTATCTTCCACCCAAACCTGAGGGTGAGCCATGAGGACATGGGCACAAATATCATCCTTGAGGCCACTAATAAAGCATTCCCAGAAAAAAGCATCATACATTCCCTCTGTGCAGAAATCCAAGCGCTCAAAAGCAACGATAAAGTCTTCCATTGTGCCATATTGTTTCAACTTGGTCAAACAACCTACATGGTTTATGTCAGTGTCAAAGCATTCATTAAGCATGGTAACAAATTGTGTCCAAGCCACATACCCTTGGCGAGAAGTTTTTCTCAATTGCCACCATTTACAACGTTCTAGATCTAGATGGAGAACACCATACCTGAGTTTTTCCAACTCATCAGTAATTCCGTACAAAGAGAAATATTGTTCCATTTTAGTGACCCAATTTATGGGATCCGATTCATCAAATTTGTTCACCTCCATGGGAGGGGGACATAGGTCCCACTGAAAGTGGTTGGAAGGAAAATAGATGGATTGGGAGGAGTCAGTACCTTCAAGGTTATAAGGTGTGGAAGAAGAGAAGGGATCTAGGGTGGGATTAAACAAGGCAGTCAAATTGTTCATTGCATCCTGGCATTGCTGACACATGGCGGTCAATTAAGTGATGGATGTGGGAAGTGATTCGAGCGAAGAAAGCCAGGAGTTGAGGTTACCAATACTGGAAGTAATGGAAGAAATATCAATCCAGGTTTGGTCATGAGCTTTGTCCAAGGAAGTGAGACGTTGTTCCCAATCTTGGCTGCGAGTGTGGGCCATGGGGATGGGACAGGGGGAAAACGGGACCACATAGAAAGGGGTTACTGGTGAATGGTACCACTATAATCAGTGCAAAGAGAGGAATTCAATGGGACAGATTCCAAATATGAGTGTTGGGAAGGGGTCTGTAACATCCCCAACCACCCATAGGTCGGGGCATGCTACCTTCAATCCCGCACTTGGACTTCTTTCTCTTACCAATACCTTCTTTAATTAATAAGAATGCATAAGATACAAAATTTAGCGACATTCACAACAATATCCAACAATCATGCATAATCTAAGATTTAGTTAAATGATAATTAAAATACACAGCGAAAATACTTTCATATACATGTAAATGATACCATAACAGAGAGCACTTATATTTATGAAATATGACACCAACTGGCTGCAGACCAAGAACATTCCACCCAACCGTAGACATCACTTCTCCAAATATCAACAGCAATGTCACCCCCAAGCCAGGGCTATGAATCCATAAGTATGGTTCCAAAGTGTACTTGGGTTCCCAAACTAGTAAGCTCTCAAACTCTCACAGGTTTCCCAACACCCACAACAATCCAAGTACCCAGCTCTCTTCTACCCAGCCTGTACAACCCCAAGAGAATGGACCTCCACCCTTCTCTTCCACGCAGTCCCTNGAACCAAGTTGATGAAGAATTAGCCACAGGATAGTTGGCCGTAATGGTTGTTGGATTTCACCAACAACCATTACAGCCAACTATCCTGTGGCTAATTCTTCATCAACTTGGTTCCCTTTCCCAAGCCAAGACGCGGATGAGTATGGATCAATGAAGGCCCACAGGTTTCCCAACACCCACAACAATCCAAGTACCCAGCTCTCTTCTACCCAGCCTGTACAACCCCAAGAGAATGGACCTCCACCCTTCTCTTCCACGCAGTCCCTCATGCAATCCTTCTCCTTTATTTCAGGGGCTCCAGCACAGCTAATCCAGAATCTCAATGATGGAACTCTCAAAACTCGTCCTTGTGATAAAAATAGGGCACATGCCAATGCATCTCAGACATACAGGCCCCAAGTCATGGTTGGATTTCACCAACAACCATTACAGCCAACTATCCTGTGGCTAATTCTTCATCAACTTGGTTCCCTTTCCCAAGCCAAGACGCGGATGAGTATGGATCAATGAA
>JASDQU010242557.1:156398-175224 GCA_032191745.1 Picea mariana | reverse complement strand
GCATTTTGAAATTTATATGCTGTCACATATGTTCATGGACTTGTGGAATTGTAAATGTTTCCTGTGAAGGAATTGTCTATACAACAATTGTTAATATGGTGTAGATGTTATCTCATAGAACTTGTGAAATTGTAAATGATTTCAGCATGAGAATGACCATGTAGTGCTTGATATGAATGAGTTGATATATTCTTAACACCGAGGAAACCGTGCTCGACTTATGTTGATAAATGAATCTAATCATGCCCAACCGTTCTCGGGAAGCTGTCTCCCTTTATCTGCTTCCAGGAATGCCCCAGTAGGGATCTCTTCACAGAGATTTCCTCCTTGGAAAGGTTCACTAAGAACCCAGAACAAGGACTCGAATGCACAGGCCTTATTAACCCTGCACGAGGAGGAACGATTCTATTAAGGATCCAAGATAGTTGAGTTGTGAGGAGCGACAAGTCAACGGATGAGATCTCATCGGAGGAACTATAGTCATTCACGACCATTAGATTGACAAAAGTAACGCAGGCGTTGACCATTAGATTGACGAAAGTAACACAGGCATTACATACCTTGCCCCTTTGCCCTCTATCATCGTGAGCAACGAGAAATTGGGATCGTAAATCCCAAGAACCCAAAAGAACGAATCTGGACCGTTAGATCTCGTTCCAAATTACCCGTCAGCCGTTGGATCTGGAGAATCTACGCAGGAGTTAAGCACAGGGGTAGGCGTGCGAGGAAGTGATTTGAGCCATCAGATCTGGAGCAGAAATCCCGTAAACCGTTGGATCGGGTGGAGTTTCATGGAGTATAACTTCTGGAAGGGGAGCGTGCAGGATAAATGATCTGAACCGTCGGATCTTAGTCATAGTCCCGCCAGCCATCAGATCTCGAGAAGTTGCGTCGGAGTTAAACCCTAGTGTGCAGAGAAAGAGTCCTAGTCGTTGATCTCGACAGGACACGTGTCGGCATCCTGGGAGGCATCGGGATTTCACCCATCGGAGAATTTAGGAGTGTAGAACAGTTGCAATAGGAAGTCGCAATTCGTGAATTCCCGATAGGATCTGATCTGTCCAAATAGTAGGGACACGTGGCAGAGGATCCCGGAGAGTCGGAGTTCGGCATATTGGGGATTTCGAATACATAGAACTCTTGCCACCCGGAATCGCGATCCGCGATTTACCGATAAGATCTGAGCCGTCCATTCACACGGGACAGGTGTCAGAGATCGGACGAAAGTCGCATATCGTGAAATCGAAGTTTCCAAGGACATGGAACGCTCGCAACAGGAAATCGCTTTCCACGATTTCCCGACGGGATCAACACCGTCCATCAGCGAGGACGCGTGGCGAGAGATCCCAGAAAGTCGAAGTTCGGCATATCGGGAATTGGCGTATCGGGGATTTCAAGGACATGAAACCCTTACATTACAAAACTGCGATATGCGAATTCCCGACACCATCATAAGCCGTTGATCCAAGGGACGTGTGTCGAGCATCCAGAGAGAATCGGGAATCGGGTTATCGCGAGTCCTGGGTATATGTGTTCTGTGTCATCGCAAATGCCGAAACCCCGATGGAAGGTTATATGGCGATAGTCATATGGTAAGGGGTCACATAGATCGTCATATAGCCAAGGGGGCTAGTCAGTGTAAAGGTGCGTCGAGAGTCCCGGGGACTTGTGCATCAGGACATTGAGAGGCGCCAAACCCTGACAAGAATTAAGACTGTGGTCTTGTGAACGTTGTGGTCGTATTGACCAGGACTTAGCCTGGAAAGCCAATACGCTAGGAGCACATCGGAGGATCGGGAGTTCCGGGTACATGTGCATCTCGTCACTGCAAACTCCGAAACCTCGACGAGAAGCTGTCGTATGGTCATATAGGAATCGGTCGTGTGGATCAAAGGCTTAGCCAAGTGGGGCTGAGGCAACCAAGGAGTGAATCAGAGATCGGAGATCGGTGATTGTAGTTGCCAAGACATCGTGGGTGTCAAAACCTCGATAGAAGAAACCCCAAATCTCTATATAGAACCAGCGAATGGCATTTCGCTAATGCAGGCTTCTGGGGATTTCTCATTTGTGAGAGATTAACCCATAATTTTTTTTAAATTATGACAGTGGATGTGTTACAAATGCCATGTATGCATAGGTAGGGAATTTTAGGGCTATAAATGTGGGTGGCCACCAATATCCACCTAGATCATGAGGACAAGTTTCTAACATTGAGAAAGGAAAGAGATGGATCAGTCTCTTTTGGAAATGATGACTCGGCTAGAATCATTGGAAGAGGCACAATCATAATTGGAAACAAGGATACCAAGGAAGAAAATGTTTTACTAGTGGAAGATATGAAATATAATCTTCTAAGTGTAGGTCATATGTGTGATAAATATCACAAACTTGTGTTTGATTCACAAAAGTGCGAGATAAGAAAAGCAGGTTCAGGCAGATTGGTTGCAACAACTGTAAGAACTTCTAGCGACATATATGTATTAAGTGAAATTGGAAATGAAAAGTGTTGTCTAGGAAAGGAAGATGTATTTTGGATATGACACAAAAGAATGGGTCACATAAACTTCAATAACCTCGTTGAAGTCAGCAAAAAGGAAGCAGTCAGAGAAATTCCCCAGATCACTAAGCCAACCAACACATTATGCAAACATTGTCAACAAGGAAAGCAAACAAATACCAATTTCAAATCAAAGGAATACTCCACAACAAGACCACTCGAAATTGTGCTTACTGGTCTAGTTGGACCAACTAGAACAAAGGGTTTAAAATCTGAGCAATATTTTATGTTATTGGTTGATGATTATACAAAGATGATTGTAGTTTGTTTTCTCGGGAAGAAGTCAGAAGCATTCGATAAATTCAAGGTATACAAGGAAATCGTTGAAAATGAAATGGATTGAAAAATCAAATGTTTGAGATCTGATAATGGAGGAGAGTTTACTTCAAAGGAATTTATGGATTTTTGGAGCAAGCATGGAATAAAAAGGCAATTCTCAATTGCTAGTACACATCAACAGAATGGAGTTGTTGAAAGTAAGAACATGACAGTACATGAAATGGCTCGAACAATGTTAATGGATTCCAAGTTGACAGATGTATTTTGGTCACATGCAGTGCATACAACAATTCACATTCAAAACAGAGTAATGATGAGAAACAACAATGATAAAACTCTCTAGGAGCTATGGAAAGGAAGACCAACGAATGTGAAGCACTTCAGAGTTTTTGGAAGCAAATGCTACATCAAAAGAGAATATGGCAGAATGGGAAAGTTTGATTCTCATGTGGACAAGGGCATACTTGTTGGGTACTTGAGTACAAGGAACACATACAAATGTTTCAATCTAAGGCTCAACAAAGTTGTGGAAAGCATCGATGTGATGGTTGATGAGACAGGTGGACGAAAAATAAAGGAAGAAGAAAAGGAGTCAGTGGAACAAGTTCACGAAGAAGAAGCAAAGGACGAAAAAGTAGCATAAAAGGAATATGAAGAAGATCATATAGAAGTAGAAGAGAAAGAACAACACGTAACTCCAAAGACACCTAACAAACAAATACAAAAGAATCATCCCTCAGATCAGATTATCGGGAACAAATATGCATGAGTTGAGACCAATAGAAGAATTCGTTCACGAGAACAACTGCACCTAGCACTCTTATCTTTGATTGAACCAAACGGTTTTGAAGAAGACAACAAGGATGAATTCTAGATAAAGGCCATGGATGAAGAGTTGGATCAGATAGAGAAGAATGGCACTTGGGAATTGGTTCCAAGACCAAGGTACAAGAATTTGATCGACACAAAGTGGGTCTTCAGAAATAAATTGAATGAATATGGACAACTTACCAGGAACAAAACTAGATTGTTATGTAAATGATACACACAGGTTGAAGGTATCAACTTTGAAGAAACATTTTCCCCAGTTACCAGAATGGAAGCAATCATATTGATCCTAGATTATGCATGCTCCAAGAATATTAAAGTGTCTCAGATGGACGTGAAATCAACCTTTATGAATGGGGAACTAGAAGAAGAAGTCGACATTGAGCAACCAGAAGGATTTCAGTTGTCAGAGAATGAATATTATGTTTGCAGGTTGAAAAAGGCATTGTATGGTCTAAAATAGCCCCCCAGAGCATGGTATTCTAGACTAGATAGATATCTACAAGAACAAGGGTTCAGAAAAGGAAATGTGGACAACAACCTCTACATCAAGGCAAATCAAGATAGTATTTTATTAATTGAAGTTTACGTTGATGATATTATTTTAAGAAGTGATAATGACAGGTTGAGACGAACATTTGCAAAGGATACACATAATGAATTTGAAATGTCAGTACTAGGAGAACTATCCTTCCTTTTGGGTCTTCAGATATGTCAAAGCAACCAAGGAATTTTTATTTCTCAAACCAAGTATATCAGAGAAATTCTAAAGAGGTCCGGAATGGAAGATTGCAAACCAGTCAACACTCCTATGCAAATTAGTTGCAAGTTAAGTAAAGATGATGATTCAAAGTCTACAGATCAAAGGAAGTACAAGTCAATGATTGGTAGCTTACTCTATGTGACAACATCCATACCAGATGTAACGCAGACAATTGGACAAGTGGTACAATTTCAAGCAGCACCAAACGAATCACATGTTCTAGCAGTAAAAAGGATATTCATATATCTCAAGGGTACATAAGAGTTTGGATTATGGTATCCAAATGGAAATGATTTATCACTTATTTCCTACACAGATTCAGATTGGGTAGGTTGCATTGATGACTAGAGAAGTACAATTGGAGCAACGTTCTACTTGGGTGAGTATTTGGTATCTTGGCTAACCAAGAAACAATCATTAGTATCATTGTTTACCGCCAAAGCAGAGTATTTTTCAGCAATAACATGTTGTACACAGGTTCTATGGATGAAACAAACTATGACAGATATACATGTTGATTATGATGAGCCCATTCCAATATATTGTGATAATACAAGCTCCATTAGTATCTCAAAGAATCCAGTGATGCACTCCAAGACAAAACAAATTCCAATCAAGTATCTCTTTCTACGAGAACAGGTTGCAGAGAGGAACATTAGAGTTGAATATGTGGGAACAAAAGAACAAGTTGCAAATATCTTTAAAAAACCGCTTCCAAGGGAAGCTTTTGAGTATATTCAACAAAGAGTCGGGATAATTTCTACTCCAAAATGAATGCTTTTGAATGTTTATCTTATATGTCTTAGATTTACATGAGGAAGCACCATAAAGAGGACAATTCAGTTTGGGGGAGCAGTTTTAGGAAGAGTTCAATCACAAAGAGCAACCCCAAGGATAGTTCAGTTAGGGGGAGCAACCCCGACGAGAAGTTATATTTTCCATTGATGTCAAAGGGGGAGAGATTAATCAGATGCATGCATAGAGAGTTAGATGCTTGGAGAGAGAGCACAGAGTCATGTTTAAAAGGGGAGAAATGGTCACAGAGGGAGCATGAGTGATATGACTTTAGTATTGCATCAGAGTGTTGCCATCAATGCTAAAGGGGGAGATTGTTGATTAATTGGGTTGGTTTTCATTGATGTCAACGCTTGAAGCACGTCCGATAGCAAATTCCGGTAGCCCCAACAATATGGTTAAGGGAATTAAGTTTTTTTGATGTATAATAGTATGAAGGTTAGTATATTTGCAGGTAATTCTATTCTAGATGGATAGTACATGACATGCCATTTCCGGTGATATGTGGAACGTCACATAACTCCTCACGGTTGGAGAGTTATGGCCTTATGAAGTTGGAGCACCCTCATGAGTATCTAGAAGGTCAAATAAGTCAAATTATTCTAGAAGCTCCTAGAAAAAGTTGACTAGTCAAGTGGGTGAAACTAGGAGCTAATCATGGGTTAAGTTGTTGCAATAAGAAAATAATTAAAAATAAATTAGTTGCAACTAGAAGAGGATAGTTTACTATTTTTGGATAAATTGGTTACAAGTGGACATGTGGTTAGAAGTGGGTTAGCCCCAAAAGAAGAAAACTGGGTTAAGTTGGTTAGAAGGTAACCCCTCGAGGAAGCTACATGGAAGTATAAATAAGAGAGCAAGGCTCTCCTATTAACACCTATTGATCACATTGAATATATATTATTGTGTAAGGTTTATTGTAGGTACTCATGGATACATCTGAAGTCATGCAAGTTTGAGGTAGTATGAAGGGTTCACGATGAAAGTTTTGGAATTGCAGAAATATTGAAAAAAAAACCCTAGTTTTTGAGGTGTACATGGGCTGCGGTGGAGAATGGATGTCAGTATAACAAGGTGCATACATGTGGGAAAAGCCATGAAATCTTGAGTTTCTAAGGGTGCTAAGTTCTCAGAGTCTGAAAGCAAGCTCCCAGGAAGGTCTACAGTGATCAGGAACAACAGATCTATCTACAGATTCAAAAGGCATGTCATATTCTTATGTTTAGTTGGATATTGTTGTCTCTATGAGATATTGTTATGGGAGTTTGAGGTTTTTCCCTAGAGAGGGTGTTGGTTGTATGACACTTATGATATGGGCAAGATCTACAAAAATACAACACTGGTATGTTGGTATTATTGAGTGGTTCATCTTGTTGGTTCAAGTGTTGAGACATAGTTGTATTTCTTGGTACATGGTTGAGGGTTTTGGTTATGAAGTGGTTATTAAGTTGTTTGTATGGTGTGAGGCTTCATATCAGTAAGGGTTTAATGTCTAGTCCATGTGAGGATTATTACACTTTTTCATGATTTTACACACATGTATGGCACATGACTAGAGAGATATAGATGCATTTGGTTAAGGAATGTATAAGATGATGTATGCATAAGGCAAAACTACAAATAATACACAATGACAGGTTGCACGTTGATGTGACAGAGGTAGCAAAGTGTTTGAATTTTTAGAAAAGGTGAAAACCCTAGCTTTCTGAAGGTGTACGTAGGTTGCAGTATAAACAGGTCGTGTACATAAGCAAGCTGCAGTATAGACAGAGAACATACATACGTGAGCTGCAACATATACAAGTTGTGTACCTATTGGGTTTTGTTAGTATAGGATGATTACAGGTACAGGTTGGTTACAGGTCAGTGGCACAAGTTTGTTACATGTTGTTGGTATATGTTGGTACAAGTTTAAAGTGGTATATCTCACAATGACAATGTGCTAGTGGTTTCATCATTTGACACTTATATTTCAGGGTGGTTGGATGGGGAAAAGATAGGTGGTTGTAGCCACCTTCTGGTTGTAGCCAAAGAACATAAGGGGTTGTAGCCTCCTTCTGGTTGTAGCTAGAGAATTGGGTAGTTGGAGCTTCCCTCGGGTTGTAGCTTGAAAATATAGGGGGTTGGAGCCTCCTTCCAGTTGTAGCTGGAAAACAAAGAAATTTGGTGCTTCCAATGAATTTAATTCTTAAATACATATAAGAAAAATCATTCAATGGTTTTCTCCCGCATTGGGTTTCCACGTAAAAATACTGGTGTATTATGTATGTGTATGATTGTTCATTGTTCATAGTTTATTTACTCTACACTTATTGAATGATAATGGTATATTGATCATAAAGATAAATAACGTTTACATAATGTGGTTAAAAGGATTAAATTACTCTATTATTGATTCACCCCCCCTCTCAGTAATCCAACAGATGATGCATTCATTGAAATTGATGCTTTGAGGTAACTTAAATCTAGTCATTTTTAACTGGTATTTATTCTAAGAATGTGAGGCTAAAACATATTGAATTTAGCGTGAAGATCAAAGGATGTGAAGTGATCTTGTTTGTTTGGCACATATAGAGGGTGTGGCTAAAAAATATGCAAAGGTTGGTCAATTTTCCAAAGAAAATAAACTTTTTGTGCACCAAGTTAGGGTATATCGTGAATCATTGTTCCACTTTTGAATCAATGGGTAATGTAGTTGACAACTTCTTTGTCAAATTCACAAATGCGAAGTATTTATTGGAATATTTTAATATGCTTGGGTAGCAAGAGATAAGATATGTAAGTTCACATACTTCTCATTTTTGTTTTTGTATCATGCCAATTCGTAGATGGATATCAATTTCATATATATGGAAAAATATCCAGTGCACTAACACATTTCTTCACTTTAGAGATGTGGAGGAAAGGTTGTCGTGATTACCCTTAGGAAAATAAGGAGACCAATAATTATGTGGAGTCATATCACTCCTTTTTGAAGATAAATGTTCTATCTAATCAATGAAGGAAATGTTCCCATAAAATGGATTGGTTGATATGCGTGTTGCTAAAAAGTGTTGAGCCATATTTCTAGTTTAAGAATGCAATGAAAGAAGGTCATATTAACAACTACAAGAAAGAGAACTAGTTTGAAAACTTGATGTAAAAAGTTAGAAAAATTTATGATAATGACGATCGGTTGCATAAGATAACCTCTCATACTTATTCAGTGAGGAGTCAAACCAATTGTGACAAGCATTACCTTGTTTCTTGGTATTGCAAAATTTTTATAGGGTGTGAATGACCATGGTATCTTTGAATAAAAATTTGAAAGCATAGCATAAAAGTCAATTGGTTCTATTTCCAATGTAGACGTTTAGACTATTTATTGTAGTAATATGCAACATCAATTGACATAATAAATTCCCCTCTAAAGAGTCATACCAAGACAACAAACTCTGAAGTTGCTACACACACAACTTCTATGGCCAATGATAACATTGAGTGAGATTTTTGAGGGCCTTCATTTAGATATAAAGGAGTTGTTTGGCTACCTATATCTTCTTTAAAACAGTCCTTGTGCTATAAGGAACAAAACCCAATAGTTGGTTTTCCTAGTTAAAAGGCTAATGGATGAGGCCAAAAATGCATTGATAGTGGATTTTGACTTCATCTTTTGTTTGGAGGCATTGGTTACATCCTTGAAGTGGAAGAGGAGTTTCCTTATCCTTGAAAATAGTATATGAAACAAACAAAATAACAATTTACACATTGATTTGATGTGCATGTTTTTAAGTATGATTGAAGGATAAAAATAAAAATACATCCTTACCTAAATGAATCTTGAGCTACCATTGAGATAGGGTTTTTGTGATGTGCCAATTAGAAATATTCAGAGAAAAAATTACAAATATTACTCAGATGTATTGTTGAAAGAAATATAATTGCAAACAAAATAGACAATATGAACCAAAATAGTATACCTTTATTGATATGGAAGCAATTTTCACTTGCCTCTTTGAGGGGGAAACCTCCAATAGAGCATAGATTATTTTACAACTGATTTCCAAGAAGTATTTTACAATGCTTCTACATCTTTAGGTAGTACTTTCTATCCTCGAAGAACATTCTAGAGAAGGAACTTTCTAGTAGGTGAATCCTTCTAGTAAGCATTCTTACTATAATTGTGTTCACACTACTACATGGGCTGTATTTACTAGTGATGGCCTCCATGCATAGAAATACATAGTAATCTATATACTTAGGGAGGTTAGGACCCTATCATGCCCCCCCCCTAAAAACAACCTTGTCCTCAAGGTTGGATATGTGGGAAGCGTTGCAAAATGGTTGTTGGTTCCCATGTACCATCCTTTGGCGGTGTATCCTTCCATTGTATTAAAACTTCCTAGATAGTGTGATGGAAAAGAAGATGCTCTCATTTTTCAAGGATGTCCTTCAGCTACAAGCAAATCGAACCTTCTTCATCCAATTTAGGTAGACTAGTTTGAACATGGAAATTGGATCCAACCACTTTCCTTAAGAGAAAGAGACATGAAAGACGAGATGTATATTATAGGGGCTTGGAAGCTCTAATTTGTAAGACACTAGCCCAATAGGATTAAGGATCTTATAGGGAGCCTAAAACTTTGGAGAAAAATTATGGTAGTGGTATTCTTTGAGGAAGGTATGCTTATACAAATATATATGTAGGAACATCTTATCCTCTTCTTCAAAATGGTGTTTTAAGGAATCTTGATCAACTTGTTGCTTCATCTGATTATGAGCCATGACTAGATTATCTTTGACAATGTAGATAATTCCAGCCTGAGCTATAATTGTTTTGTTGATCTCTTGTACCTTGGAGATTCTTGGTAAGTAAGGTAATATTGATGGGGGGTTTTGTCCATAGACCACCTCAAAGGGGTCCATTCAAGTGACACCATAATAAGTTGTATTATATCACCATTCTTAGAGGGGTAACCAATAACCCCATTAGGACTATCGTTCGAAAGTAAAGAAACTCAAATGTGATTCAAAGCACTTGTTGATAGCTTCAGTACGGGGGTGATAGGTAGTGATAACATGCTATTGAGTGTCCTGAAGTCTAAATAATTCTTGCTAGAAGTTGCTACTGAAATTGGGATAACGGTCCGTGACAACAGATTGTGGAATACCATGTAGTTTGAAGATGTTATCCATGAAAACTTGAGTGAACATGGAATATTTAGAGGGGTTTTGGAGGGTACAAAAATGAGCATATTTAGAATGGAAATCAACCACAACCATGATGACATATTTATTGCCAAATTTGAGTAACCCCACATTGAAGTCCATATAAATGTTTGTCCATACAATAGGTGGAATAGGTAAAAAATGTAGTGTACCTGGAGTTTTCACTATTTCACCTTTGTGTCATTGGAAAAGATTGAATTCAACCACAAAAGTGTAGATTCCCTTCTTCATGCCTTCCCAAAAGAAGGAATGTTTGATCCATTCATATGTTTTATGAAATCCGAAATGACTTGCTATTGGCGATGCATGGATTTCATATAACATGGTTGATTTAAAATTGGGTTGCTTGATCAAATACATACACCCTTTATTATGGAGCTCATCATTGTTCCAAGTGTAACATAGAGATACATTAGGAAATATATTTCCACGCTAACTCCAATAGAAGAGAGGAAGACAAATTTAAGCTAGAAATTAAATGACAAAGCAATCACACAGTACACATAGATTTTACCCTAGAAAGACAAATGGGAAAACCAACATTCCTTGAGGGTCTTTCTCTCTTGTTGTCTTGTTAATTCAGAATAAAAGGTTGTATGTATAACCTTGGTCTAAACCTAAGACACAATCGACATCATACTCTCTTGCTTCACACAAGAACAACCCCGCAACCAATTCGACTTACATCTACATGACCAACAACCTCTAACATATTGATATAAATATTAGTGATTAGCTTATATAGTATTACAATATGCCTTCTTTATAGGCTTTACAGTAGGAAAAATCTGAAAGAAAGACACCCAAAAATGGTTACAAATCCACACAGATCATTGGTTACAAATCATGCGAATCTCAGGATTCTATTACAATCGACTACCAACCAGATTACCAATTGACCTCCATTTGGTCTTCAATTAGTTTCCACATGATCTCTTGTCGACTGACTTCTCGACTTGTTGTCGATCACTTTGGCTTCGAATTTCCTGGTCGATCTCTTCGACCTTCGAATTTCACTACAAAGAATATAACAACCCAACAAGAATCATGTTGAAGTTGTTGTATTAGGTTGGAAATATTGGGATATGTGAACCATTAATTATGGAATTCATTCACCCAATCAGAGAAAATGAAGGATAGTGAAACGAGGGACCCTTTCTCTTCATATTTTCTAGAGAGATCATTGGCTACCACATTCTCTTTTCCATTATTATAAATGATCTCATAATCATAGCCTAACATTTTGGTAACCCATTTATGTTGTTTGGGGGATGAAATACTTTGCTCCAAAAAGTATTTGAGTACGTGATGATCAATTTTAATCTAGATATTTTTCCCAAGAAAGTAGGGATGTCAGATATCCACATCATGCAAAATGGTAAACATTTATTTTTCATAAGTGGATTTTCCCAAATGTCACTCACAAAGTTATTTACTGGTAAAGGCCAATGGTCTACCTTCTTGCATGAGAACTATGCCTATGCCTTTTCCCAAGGCATCACATTCCAAAACAATAGACTTAGTGAAGTGAGGTAGAGAAAGTACTAGGGTTGTACACATATCATTCATTAAATCTTGGAAGGCTTGATATGTGGTTGCATTCCAATTGAAAGAATTTTTATTAAGTAAGGAAGTGAGGGGAGAAGCATTTTTTCCTTAGTTATAGACGAACTTGCTATAATACCCTGTTAGACCAAGGAAGCCTCGTAAAATTTTAAGAGTTTTAGGTAGGCCAATCCTTCATTGTATCAATTTTCTTTGGGTCCACTTGTACACAATACTTAGTAACAATAAGGCCCAAATATTCTACTTCTGAGACACCAAAGGCACATTTGGACCTTTTCATAAAGTGTTGAAGATGAGAAAGTAGTTATAAGACTTGATTCACATCGGTAACATGGGCCCGCCAAATTATACTATAAATTAGGATGTTATAAAAAATACAAGGACAAAATAATGTATAAAGGGTTGAAATATGTGATTCATGAGACTTTGGAAGGTGGATGGTGCATTACAAAGGCCAAAGGGAATCACAAATAACTCATAATGAACTTTGTGAGTGCGGAAAGTAGTTTTGGGAATATCAACCTCTTTCATACGAATTTAGTGATAGCCTTAACAAAGATCAAGTTTGGTAAAAAATGAGCACCTTTAAGTTCATACAAAAGATCATCAATGACTGGAATGGGAAACCTATCCTTAATGGTGACTTTTTTGAGAGCATGAAAATCGGGACACTTGTACTAAGTGCCTTATTTTTTCAGTACCATGACAACGAGAGATGAGTAAGGACTGATACTATGGAGGATGGTGCCTAGTGTGCATAACCATTCAACACCCAAAACAATGTCACAACCACCCATTTCAATGGAAAACATGTGGGATTTCAAAGAATAATCGCCAATTTGAAGGTGCACATTTTAATCTACCTTTCTTCGTAAGATCTGTCAATGGTGCACCCAACTGTGAAAATCCCTTAACAAAATGGTTGTAGTAGCTACATAATCCAAGGAAACCTTGTAGCTCTGTAAGGTACCTAGGCGCAGACCAATACAATATGGCCTAGATCTTCTCCTGATGTACTTGTTCACCCTGCGCACTGATCACATGGCCCAAGTAAAAAATCTATGTCATGTCGAACTCAAACTTTGATGCCTTGGCATACAACGACTACTCCCCCATAATGCTCAATATCTCTTCAAAATGCCTCAAGTGGTCCTCCCACATCCTGTTACAAATAAGGAGGTCATCAAAGAACACCAATAGGAACTTTCGCAAATTCTTGTTGAATATGTGGTTCATGCATGACTAAAAAGTGGCAGGAGCATTAGTCAACTCAAATGGCATGCCCAGAAACTCATAGTGTATAGTACCCAACCACCTAACCGAGTCTTGTTACCACATTGCAACGTCTCCACTACAACAAACTCGCCAAATACTACTCGAATACCATGTAGTAGAATTCCCAACCCCAAGCTGGGAAATGCCCCACGAAATTACCAACTTTGATACCATTAATTTTAATAAAAATTGCTCTACATATGCACAAAATTATACATCCCATAACAAATATAAACATGCATAATAATACAGGATAAACCCATAACATAATATACATTTAATCAAACAGTAATTAAATAAAATACACATAAGAATCTCATCGTTTGATGCAAAATCACCAACTGCGTGTAGACCTCAAATGTTCCTCTCAGCCATAGACTCTATTGCTCATAAAATCTCAGCAACAAGTCACCCTTGAGCTAGGGATAAAACTCCACTAGGGCAAAGGATTCCTAAGAAAGGCTAAGGTCTGTCAACAACAAAAAATACACATACTCAAGTGCCAACTCAAGGAAGCGTGCCTATCCCACCCTAGGAAGCGTGCCTATTCCCCACATGCCTATCCCGCCCTAGGAAGCGTGCCCCTTCTCTGCTCAATAGTCCTTCGACTTTCCCACTTCCCTTTTGGGGCTTTAGCAACATGTTAGACAACAAGTCTCAATGCCCTGTAGCTGCACCTTGGCACCTTGGGAAATCAATTACCAACAATTCTCTCACTTGGAGAGAAATGCTTATGGGTCTGACAACTCACTTTATCCACAAATCAATTATTCAGGTTACTCCTCAAAACAACTCCAAAGTATAGGTATGGGAGGTAGATGATAGAGTGAATATGAGAGAATGATGGTAAGAATGATTAGGAAAGATGATAATTACACTAAGTTCTCAAGAATATATTTGCATGCCCTTAACTTAATACTTGTCAAACGAGGAACTACATGATCTCCACTTGGTGATATGCTCCTTAATCTTAGGAACTTAGGATAAACTCATTTACCACAACTTAGACTTTAGGAAACATTATAATAATATTAAGCCCCTTTGACTTAGCCCCTATTCCTAGACTCTTAGCCCCCTTTCCCTTTCTAGTGGAGTTTACCCCCCCATACTCTTTTGACTGGTTAGTTTGCAGCAGTGATGTATTTTATTAAAATCATCATGTGTGATTACATTTTACAATGTTAGGCTCGCTGGACTTTTAGCATCTAGGCTCTCTGGCCTAATCACATAGGCACTCTAGCCTCAAACATATATGTAAAGGCACTCTGGACCAAAGTTTCATGGCTCACCAACCTATATGTACATTACAACTGGGGTTCAACCTAGGGGTATTACATTCCCCTCCCCCTTATTCATGCACCGTCTTTAGTGCATTATATACAAATGTACAAGAAAAATGCTTCAAAAATATTCAAAACGATGCGGGTACTCTACCTGCATAGCATCTTCATGCTCCCAAGTTACATCCTTAGGGTCGTACCAGGTCCATTGGAACTTTACTGGCCCTAGGGATTGATTCCAAAGCTACCTCACCATCCAATCCACTATGCACACCAACTGTACTTGGAAGTCTCCCTATTGATCCACTTGAATCACATTCCAATCAATTGCATGATTAACATCAGGTACATACTTTTTAAGAAAGGGTACATGAAATACATTATGAATGCACATGGATGCAGGTAGTGCAAGCATGTATGCAATAAGACTAATCCTTTTAGGATTTCAAATGGCCTAGGATAATGTGTTTCTAGCTTCGAACAGTTCCCCAACTTTAAGGAACTTCTCTTGGCCTTCACTTTCAAGAAGACGTGGTCACCCACTTTAAATTCTATGTGAGTTCTTCCCTTATTTGCATAAATTTTCTTCCTATATTGGGAATCCTTTAAGTTCTGCTTAATCTTCACCATCTATTCCTCCATTTCCCTGAGCAATTCTGGTCCAACCACTACTCTGTTTGCTAGGTTATCACAACTCACTGGTGTGTTGCAATTTCTTCCATAAAGTGCCTCAAATGGGCTCATCTTTAAATATGCTTGGTACCCATTTTTATAAGCAAACTCCACCAAGTGTAGATAATCTTCGCATTTTGATGGTTTATCCATCACATACATCCTTAGCATATCTTCAATCACTTGATTAATCCTTTATGTTTTCCCATCTGATTCTGGATGATAGGTTGTGCTAAGGTTCATCTTTGTCCCAAATCCTTTGAACAATCTTTCCAAAAGTTTGATGTGAACTTGGGATCTCTGTCTGACACAATTGTCTTAGGCACACCATGAAGCCTAGCAATTTCTCTCATGTAGATATTTGTAATGTTGGATTCCTTATGAGTTAGTTTCAATGGAATAAAATGGGTAGCTTTAGTAAGCTTATCCACCACCACCATGATGGAATCATGTTGCTTGGTTGTTCTTGGTAGCTTAGTGATGAAATCCATTGTTACAATTTTCCATTTCCAACAAAGAATGGGAAATGGATGTAGCAAAACATCTAAGTGTCTGTGCTAATATTTGACCTTTTAGCATTCCGGACACCTAACAATATAGTTAACCACCGCTTTTTTCATACTTGGCCAATAATATTGGTTCTTGATAGCTGCAATTGTCTTTTAGTAACTTGGGTGCCCAACATAAGGCACATTATGCATTTCTTTTAGTACCAAAATTTTCAACTCCTGAAAATTAGGAACATAAACTCTGGCTTTGTACAAGAGAATTTCATCCTCCCTTAGCTTATAGTCTTCAAAAAAAATTTGCAATTTTTTTGTTGCAAATTACCCTGTTGTAATTTTGCCTTTGTTTCCACATAGTGTTGATATGATTTTGTAGCCTCTAAAATTTTGTCCTTCATATCATATTTATACATGTTAATGGTTGTAGAATTCATCTCATGTACCCTCCTGCTGTGTGCATTTACCACCTTGTTCTCTTTATCTTTGATATGATTTATATCAAAGTCACACTCACTCAGGAATTCCGGCCACCTGATTTGTCTAGCATTCAATGTGGGTTGTCCAAACAAATATTTCAGACCACTATGACATGTTCTCAACTCAAATCTCTTCCCATGAGATAATGCCTCCACATCTTCAAGGCATGCACTATGGCTACCAATTCTAAATCATGAGTAGCATAGTTCCTTTCATGCTCTTTTAATTTCCTTGAATCATAGCATATTACATGCCCATTCTAAATAAGGACTCCTCCAAGCCCTTCTTTGCAAGCATGTGTGCATGCAATAAAGTCTTCATTTTGATAAGTGATATTTAATATTGGTGCACTTGTCAACAAGCTCTTCAAGTGTGGAAAAACATTTTCACAAACACAGGTTCATTCAAATCTCACACCCTCTTTTTCAAAGAAGTGATTGGGTGTGCAATCTTTGAAAATCCCTCAACAAATCTTCTATAATACCCTGCAAGCTCCATTAAAGATCTCACTTCTGAGACATTCCTTGGTACTGGCCATTCTTCAATGGATTTTATATTTTCCAGATCCATTGCTATCCATGCCTTTGATATGATATGGCCAAAATGATGTATTCGCCTTTGGTAGAATGAGCACTTGCTCAACTTTGCATACAATTGATGCTTCTTCAATACTTGTAGCACCCTTCTCAAGAGTTGCTCATGCTCTTCTTCATACTTAGAATAAATAAGTATGTCATCCAAAAATACAATGACAAACTTATTTAAGTAATCTTTGAAAATTCCATTCATTAAACACATGAATAAAGTTGGTGCATTGGACAACCCAAATGGCACCACTGTGAACTCATAATGGCCATACCTTGTTCTGAATGTTTTCTTGCTGATGTCTTCTTCTTTAATTCTCACCTGATAATAGCCTGATATGAGTTCAATACTGGAGAATATCTTTGCATCCTTTAGCTGATAAAAAAACCCATCTATCCTTGGCAAATGATACATGTTCTTTACATTCACCTTATTAATCTGCTGGAAGTCAATGCAAAGCCTCAAGGTACCATTATTTTTCAAAAAAAACACTAGGACACCCCAAGGTGATACACTTGGGCATATATACCCCTTATTTAGAAGCTCCTCAAGCTGCATTTTCAATTCCTTTAATTCTGGTGTACTCATCCTGTAAGGAGTCTTGTATACTAGGGTTGCTCTAGGCATTAGATTGCTAGAGAAATCAATATCTCTCTTGGGTGGAAACCCCAAGATTTCTCTAAAGACTTGTTTAAAATATTTTAGGACAACATAGTCCTCAATATTTGAAACTTTATCCTTAGCTACCTCCTCCATATGCGATGCAAATAATTGACATCTTTTCTTGAAACTCTTCTTCATCTACAAGGCTGAAACTTCTCTTATAGTTATTGCTCTTGGAATACCTTGAATTGTCCTCAAATTCCCTTCTTCATCCAAACAAGTAAATGCCATATTATAACATTTTAGGACAACATGATGCTTGTACAACCAATCCATAACAATTAGGAAATCATAGGAGCCCAAGGGCATGATATTCAAATATTCCTTTATACTGAGTCAATTCATGTCCATTAGACAAGCCTTAACCATCTCATTAATGTTTCTCTTAAAACCTATAACTAGCTGCACCAACCAATATTTCATAAGCTTGGTTCATGGAAAATGAAATCTTTCCACCATATTATGATCTAGATAACTATGACTAGCTCCTGACTCAATTAAAATAACAATGGGTTGGTTATTAATCTTACCTTCTACTTCAATCAGGTGGGACTGAAATTCATCTTTCTTGTTATCTAGGGATGCATAAATCCTTGGCACGCTCTTGTCCATGTATTCAACTGTATCAGCCTGTTGTACATTATGAACAATCCTCACTTTTTCATCTCTATGAGGGCAATCTCTATACATATGATCTCCCTCCCAACCCCAACATTTCATTGGTTGATTACTTGGTATTTGCCCCATTATTTATATCATTTTGGGCTCTTTATAAGTTGGCTATTCCCAATAATTATTTATGAAGATTGGTGGATTGATCCCCTTCTTCCTTTTCTCCATCTTTCATTTCTTCTTGTCTTCCCAAGCCTTTTGGTAAGTTGGTCTTCCTCTATACTAATCATAAAGACATTTATCTCTCCTTATGGTTTCCTTCAGTGTCTTGGGATCATCATACTATATCTTATTACTGATAAATGATGGAAACCCACTCAAGTACCTCTAAATCTTAACCTGTTCATCCTTGATGAAAGGAACATATTTTAGCAGCTTTAAGAATCCCATTTCATACTCATCTATGGTTGTTGGCACAGGGGCAGACCCAAGGTTATGCTTCAACAGTGCACCAACAAAACCCTAACTACCGACCCTTTCGGTAACACCTGTGAAGCATATGAAGTCTCACTCGAGGTAGAGGTAGGGGGGGTTGCAGTATCAAGTGTCCGCAACCTAGCTGGGACACATATCTGTGATCATAGTACTTAACAAAGCACTTAGCAGTTAACATTCATTATCATTTAACCCTTATTCACATCGCAGGTAAAACCCTAATTACATAGCAACGCAGTATTCAACAAAATCTAACACACCCAAG
>JASDQU010242557.1:137807-156348 GCA_032191745.1 Picea mariana | reverse complement strand
TCCTCTATACTAATCATAAAGACATTTATCTCTCCTTATGGTTTCCTTCAGTGTCTTGGGATCATCATACTATATCTTATTACTGATAAATGATGGAAACCCACTCAAGTACCTCTAAATCTTAACCTGTTCATCCTTGATGAAAGGAACATATTTTAGCAGCTTTAAGAATCCCCTTTCATACTCATCTATGGTTGTTGGCACAGGGGCAGACCCAAGGTTATGCTTCAACAGTGCACCAACAAAACCCTAACTACCGACCCTTTCGGTAACACCTGTGAAGCATATGAAGTCTCACTCGAGGTAGAGGTAGGGGGGGTTGCAGTATCAAGTGTCCGCAACCTAGCTGGGACACATATCTGTGATCATAGTACTTAACAAAGCACTTAGCAGTTAACATTCATTATCATTTAACCCTTATTCACATCGCAGGTAAAACCCTAATTACATAGCAACGCAGTATTCAACAAAATCTAACACACCCAAGAACTTACCACATAGAAATAGAGCAGATCTAGCATTCATTCACATTACTAAGCACTAAGCTATTATATCAGATGTATCTAACATACATAAATATGACAACACTAAGCATAAATCACATCAATCACACAAAGAAACCATAACACAGGGTATACGTGGTTCACCCCCAGCGTGGGGCTACGTCCACCAACTCTTCGTCTTCTTTATTATATTTTGTCCATCTCCTTACATGCACAGAGCCTCAAAACCAACTCTGCATAAGATAGGAGATCTGTGTGCACCTTTCCAGATCCTCCTTCCCCGAGCTTGGCACAACACATAACCTTTGTTACAATCACTTTAACTTAGCCCTGCAAGTTCTCAATACACAATATGCATAGAGCTAACTCAATCACATAGATCCAACTGCTTACATCACTTGCACTTAGCACAATACAACACTTAGCATTGCATACCTCTTAGATCTAGTGTGTTTCTTACATCGCCTAGATATCTATTTATACATTACAAAAGGGGCCTAAGCATGGGTAAGACCCATGGGGCGACTTCCCATACCCATTACATATACCCTAAACCCAAAAATCCTGCAAAAGGGGGAGAGATCCAATGATCTCCGCTTCATCTTCGACCAGCCTGTCGAAGTCCCCAAAATTGGTCAAACATGACCAACGTTTCCACAAAACCTGGTTAAGGGCCAAAAGGCCCCCAAAAATCACCAGTGACTCGTCCTGAGTCACTCTGATCTGGGTAAATCTGCCTCAAAGGCCTCGAGCTTAGCTCAAGCTGCCTCGACCTGTTGCTTCGCCAGAGCCTCCTTCTTGGTGAACTCTTGAATAACTTTCTCAATCACTGATCCTTCCAAGAGATGTTCTACCACGATGACTACTTGTTCTAGCTATGGGACTAGTCCTTGCCTGCTCAATCTGGTGATCTGGCGGATCAACGTCGGATCTACTGTGATGCGCCTGTCCAACCATAGGTAACCTCCATGGAAGTACAACAACGAGATTTTAACGCACACGTTAACCTCCCGATGTATGCTGAAGTGTGGTAACTTCATTACATTGAGGATGGTCGATCTTGCGATGTCCATGGTCCATAGCTGGGGGATTATCTTCGACTTCTTCTCCGTTGTCTTGGTCAAATACTTTTGTGGTGCGAGCATTCCATAGTTTTTGTGATCTCCCAAGTTGAAGTCACTGATCTTAAGCGTCAGAATCCTATCCAACTATGGTCCTACTACGCGTATCCCCTTCGGGAGGTACACAGTGTTTAATGTGTAGTTGAAGTCCCTTGGGGCGATGTCACGACTCACCGCACTAGCCAGAGGCGGGATGTAGTTGGGCAGGATTGATGGTATGAGATTCACATTCACCAAGTCATCACGATGCTTGGTTCGTTTCTATGTCATAGTTCGAGAGGGCCCAAATCGACGTGTAGTCGATGGGGATGCTTGTGCTCCTGCAGACATGACCTTCTCAGTCATGAGGTCTATGAGAATCTCTTCGACGGATTTCTCTACTGCGGTAGTCACCTGACATACACTCTCAAGATCTGATATCTCAGGTCGGTGAACAAATAATCAAGGTAGCATAATGGATGGAGAGGTCTCAATATGCAAAACGTGGTAATAGTCAGCTATCTGTGGGCTCGAATAATCACAATTGGAAAAACCGTCCACGGTAATACATTCGACGGGTTAAATAACTAACATTGTAACAGACTCTTCCAACGGGTAGGAATGCCTCAATCAATGCAATTCCATCCGTTATGGTGTGGTCCCAACAGTCCAATGGCGAACGTTCCGACAATAACTATGTTTCTAGCCATTCTGGAGTGTCGGTCTAACGGTTGGGACGCATCCAACAGTCATATCGCTCCACCATGTAGAATTTCCAATCTGCGTTGTTCTGCTATTCCGGCGAGGTTCAAGTTCTGCAGTCCTTCCTTCTGCGAAGTCCTCTTTGCAACCTCTTGCACTTTTTCTAGCTTTTCTTTCTTATTATTGAGTTTTCTAGCTTTCTTTCCTGTGATCTGTGTCTCTGGATTCCTCTTTCCATTCTTGTTCTTATCTCGTCTTGGCATAGTAACTTCACAATGTTGAGGGTCTTTCATAGGGTTCGAGGGTGATACTTCTTCTCTTAATTTTTCTAGAGTATATGCTCTACTCTCTTGTATGGATAAGTTCTCTAGGTCTTCTTGCGTTCTTTCAACTTCGACAGCTAGGTCTCTGGCCCTCATTTGCTTCGACTTGTCCTCCTGTTCTTCTAGTAAGCGTGCTATTCTCCTAGCCATGAAATCCCTTAATTCTTTCTTTTTATGTTCTAGAGCTTCCTCTTCTTCTTTCCTTTGGATCTGATCTTTCTCAATACAAGTCCTTCCTAACAAAAGTGCAAGAGGGTCGTTGTTCTAAAAAAAATTAATGACCTCGAATTCTTCTTTTGTTGATGCTCCATGAGAAATCATAGGTACATGGGTAAGTCTTTCACATAGAGTTATCATCTTTCCTTTAAACAATCCTATTCCTCCCAGTGAAGGAACCATAGCAGGCTTTGCTAAGATTTCCCAAGTACTTTCTGTCATAATGTTCACCTGTGTTTCTGCATCCAATACATAGTCCATCTTGAAGTCTCCTATTCTTTTTTCTATGCACTCTTTCTCTTTTAAGATCTCTGATAAACTGGTGTCTCTGTGATCATTCAATGTTTCTTTCATCTGCAATAATATAGCCTCTGATTATTTCTTGTTCTTTAGCATGCTCTTAATCTCCTAGCCTTTCTTAGGGTTTTCTTGTCTCATATTCATGTTTTAAACTTTAGAAATCATTCTAGGGAAATCTAAAACTTCATCTTTAGTAGCTTTACAACAAAGGCAAATAGGAATTCTACCAGGGCATTCCTTAGCAAGATGTCCCAGTCTTATACAATTATAACATAATGTCAATCCTCTCTTTCTATTAAATGATCCCCAACCTTTCCTGTACTGCGCACTGGGATCATAGTGATGGACCTGCAAAAAATTCTTTCTAGGATCCCGCATCCACTTGTTAGTCCAAAAATTCTTTCTATGCATAGGAATAACATATCTTTCACTGTTTCTATCAGATCTATTCATATCATATATTCTTTCTTCGAGCAGTGCCCTAGTTTTCAGACTAGGACCGAATCTATTAAACATACCTAGATCCATTCTTTCGAAGCAAAAAATTCCACTTATCTTACCTTTATCAGAGCACAAAGCTTTAAGATCTTACCTCTTTTCTTAGCACGGAGCTCCAAAAGTCAAGTAGAGTACTGCGTACTATAACAACAGATCTATGCATATAGATTTCTCTTTTCTTTAGTTCCCAGCAATCACAGTTTCAGGTCCCGACATTGAAACCATTTGTTGGCACAGGGGCAGACCCAGGGTTCAATGCTTCAACAACGCACTAACAAAACCTTAACTACCGACCATTTCGGAAACACTTGCGAAGCAGATGAAGTCTCACTCGAGGTAGAGGCAGGGGGGTTGCAGGACTCAAGTGTCTACAATCTAGCTGGGACACATATATGTGATCACAGTACTTAACATAGCACTTAGCAGTTAACATTCATTAACATTTATCCCTTATTCACATTGCAGGTAAAACCCTAATTACAGAGCAGTGCAATATTCAACAAGATCTAACACACCCAAGCACTTATCACATAGAAATAGAGCAGATATAGCATTCATTCAAATTACTAAGCACTAAGATATTATATCATATGTATCTAACATACATAAATATGACAACACTAAGCATAAATCACATCAATCACACAAAGCAACCATAACACAGGATATACGTGGTTCACCCCCAACGTGGGGTTACATCCACCAACTCTTCGTCTTATTTATTATCTTCTGTCAATCTCCTTACATGCACAGATCCTCAAAACCAACTCCGCATAGGACAGGAGATCTGTGCGCACCTCGCCAGATCCTCCTTCCCCGAGCTTGGCACAACACAGAGTCTTTCTTACAATCACTTGCACTTAGACCTGCAAGTTCTCAATACACAATATGCATAGAGCTAACTCAATCACATAGATCCAACCACTTACATCACTTGCACTTAGCACAATACAACACTTAGCATCGCATACCTCTTAGATCTTGTGTGTTTCTTACATCACATAGATATCTATTTATACATTACAAAAGGGGCCTCAGCATGGGTAAGACCCATGGGTTGACACCCATACCCGCTACATATAAACTAAACCCAAAAATCTCGCAAAAGGGGGAGAGATCCTGCGATCTCTACTTCGCCTGGCGCTCTGTCTTTGACCAGCCTGTCGAATTCCCAAAAATTGGTCAAACATGACCAGTGTTTCCACAAAACCTGGTCAAGGGCTAACAATGGTCATACTCCCAAGTTTGAGTTCAAAAAACTCCTTCATCTTCCTATCATAATACTGCTTGGTTAAGTACTTCTTTTGAAAATACCTCTTGAACTCCCTCCAAGTAATATTCTTATCATCAATGTGTTGCACTCGCACGAACTGGTCCCACCACATTGATGCTTTTCCCTTTAGCTAATAAATTGCAATTTTTCCTTCTCCCTAAGAAGAGTAATTGTACAACTGAAAGTACTTCCTCATGCCTAACAGCCAGGTCTTTTCATCTTCATATTTCTTATACTCACCATCAAAGGTAGGATGCTTGATCTTATTCATCTCTCCTTGTAGCTCATCTACTCCAGACCTCTTCTTATTATTCCTGACAGGAGATGGACTTGAACTAATGTGTGTTGTCCTAGTTGAATGCCTTGGTGAGTGATGATGATTCCTATCAACACTTTTGACTTCTCTTCTTTTATCATGAGACCTATGACTCTTTGACTTTCTTGACTCTGTCCCCTTATCCATTTTCTTCTCTATTTTGTCCAAGCTCTGTAGAAACTTGATGTTGAAGCCATATTGATGTTCCTTGGATTTCATAAGCCTCTTGCTATCATATTTATAACTTTGGACATCTTTTTGCAAGATCTTGATGGTCTCCACCAAGTTCATGATTTCTTCTTTGCCTTCTCCATTCCCATTTGAATGTGTCCCTTCTTTACCCTTCCTGATATACAACCCTCTTACTTCATCTTCATGGATGTAAGTCCTTTGTGCATCTTCCAAGACTTTGATCTCTATGTTGATCTTGTTCATATCTATTTTCTCTTAACTCTACAAAATGTCCAGGCAATAGGACTTGTTATACTGTAATAAATTTAACAAATCTATTAGTTTATGCACCATTGTGCTCTTTTTAATACACCAGAAATATTATTTTTGATCTATTGTGAGTGTAACTATCTGATTCAGAATTATGAGTGCATACTTTGTCTCCTCTATCCAATACCTTTCCAATGATTTCTTTCTTGCTCAATTCTGATTTTTGAGCAGAAAGTTATAGCTATTGGAATTTTAACCATTTACTCCTTTTATACGCTTTTTTTCCTAGGTGTAATTTTATCCTTGTTCTTGCATCCATACACTACCCCCTTTGGTATTTTGACAACAACTCCATTGGGTTTTATCATGACCCCTTTTTGAACATTCTAGCTAATTTTTGGCTTAATCTAAGCTTCAGGCTTGCTATATACAACCTGCTAAAGTTTCAGGCCATTGTATCTTTTTAGCCTTGAATGCTACATATGCCTTCTATGTCTTCCTATGCATTTGCAGGTGCCCAAATTCTATTTTTGATTTGATGGATGTATTTTATGGTCCAATATCTTTCCATGGACTTCTCCTGTGCCCCAATATGACCTCGAAGAAGGAATTCATGGCCTCTGGAGTGAAGCGGTACCCAAAATTCTACCTTGCACTATTTTGCCTGTAACTTCCTCATACTAGCTCCATTTGACGAACAATTTACACCATTAGAAATATCTCTCTGAGATATTTTATTTGAGCTGCAAAGACATATTGTACCTTGTTACACTCTGTTCTTGTGGTTTGTAGGTACCTGAAAATGTTGTTTAGGCCTTCAAAAACAACCTACAAGAAGATGAACTAAAAAACAATGTAAATTTCCTAGAAAAATAATTGATTTTTGATGAGATGGACACTAATATGGAATTCTAGGTCCACTTGGCACCCCGTAGTGATGTCATGTCATCCTCCTAGACTGCCTAGTCCTACCTCATCAGGCCTTACTCTCTTCATTCTATATTTTTCCTTTTACTCAGGCCCTTAAATCCAATAAAATAATAATGCTTTACGGACCCACCTGCCCAGCTGGGGTAGCTCTAACCATGAATGGGATAGGGGTCCCACCTTGACTATCAAAGTCCCACTTGGAACCTTTTTATTTAGCATGGGGATGGGTGGGTCCCATCCCACACCTTTTTCCTTGGTACATGTGAACTTGCGTTAACCTAGATCCAACGACTAGGATAGAGCGAGATCAATGGTCGGAAGGCCATGTTGCGTCCTGAACATGCGCGGGAATTAAAATTTATTTGGGGTGCGACAATGGTTTTCTCCATGCTACATGGCATGATCTGAGTGAAGTCACATGGTATAAGGGATAGAAGCCAAAACCACTTCGCCTCCATGCTACAATAGTTTATGGTATCAACTAAACCATCTACACACATAACTCCCATGTCACCTGCCACCATGCCACCCACTACCAATGTAATTTTTCCACCATGACACTCCACATGACCTCTTCCATGTCACTACCACATCACTTCCTTGTCACTTCCACGTCATGATGACATCATATACAGAAAAATACCCAAAATTTTCCAATTTTTGAATTTCTCCAAAATTCCCAAAAATGCATAATTCGAAATTATTTTCGCGGCTGCCATGGAACTCTAAAATTAAGCTTTCTTTGGACAATTTCCTCCCTGACATGTCAATTTGTCTTTTGCGCATGAAATTCGACCCTACAACCAACTATTTACCTCTGCGTACAACTAATGGGTATTTCTGGGCACGAATTTCACTTGATTTCGCTAAAAAAATGGGGATTTTTCCCAAATTTCACTATGGCTACATGGTAAACCAAAAATTCCTAATTCAATGAATTATAGTCCTAAAATTGCTCAGACTGAGATTAAAATTTGGGATTTTTAATCCCTGGCTAAATTTCCTCAATCACTCGTGAAATTTCCCCAATTTCACTACAGTAATTTTGACAAACACGTTGTAGACATCCCTTTCAAACATTTTGTCAAACAATTTGCATGCAAACTTTGTAAACTCAGCTTCAACACTTTGTTTATGGCCCATATAGGCTCAGTATTGAACCTGTGTCTCTAATACCACATTGTCGCGTACCCATCCACCTAGATGAGTCCCGTTACCACATTGTAAGGTCCCCACTACAAAAAACTCGCCAAATACAACTATGATACCATGTAGTAGCATTCCCAACCCCAAGCTAGGAAATGCCCCACGAAATTAAAAACTCTGATACCATTAATTTAAATAAAATTTCTCTACATATGCACATAATTATACATCCCATAAAAATATAAACATGCATAATAATACATGATAAACCCATAACAAAATATACATTTAATCACACAGTAATTAAATAAAATACATAGAAGACACTTATCTTTTGCTGCAAAATCACCAAATGCATCTAGACCTTAGACATTCCTCCTAGCCATAGTCTTTGCTTCTCATAACCTCTCAACAACATGTCACTCCCGAGCTGGGGATAAAACTCTACAAGGGAAAAGGATTCTTGAGCCAGTTAAGGTCTGTCAACAACAAAAAATACACATACTCACGTTCCAACTCAAGTAGAAATCCTGCAGTCTCTCATTCCCCACATGCCTGTCCCACCCCAGGAAGTGCGCCCCTTCTCCGTTAAACAATCCTTTGGTTTCCCTACTTCCCTTCCAAGGCTTCAACAACAAGTCGAACAAGAAGTCTCAGATCCCTGTAGCTGCAACTTGGCACCTTGGGAAATCAATTCCCAACAATTCTCTCACCTAGAGAGAAATGCTTACGGTCCTAACAACCTGCTTCTTCCACAACTAAATTATTTAGGTTTCTCCTCAAAACAACTCCAAAGTATAATTATGGGAGGTATATGACAGAGTGAACATTAGATAATGATGGTAAGAATGAATGGAAAAGATAAGAATTACACTAAGTTCTCAACAATATATTTGTATGCCCTTAACTTGACACTTATCAAGCGAGGAACTACATGAGATCCACTTGGTGATACGTTCTTTCCTCTTAGGAACTTAGGATAAACTCATATCCCACAAATTATACTTTAGGAAACATTGTAATAATATTTACTTGGCTTAAGCCCCCTTGGCTTAGCCCCTCTTCCTAGAATCTTATCCCCCTTTCCATTTCTAGTGGAGTTTATCCCCCCATACTCTTTTTTTTGGTTGGTCTACAACAATGATGTATTTTATTAATATCATTGCGTGTGATTACATTTTACAATGTTAGGCTTGTTGTCATTTTAGCATCTAGGATTTTCGGCCTAATCACATAGGCACTCTAGCCTCAAACATACATACAAAGGCACTTTGGTCCAAAGTATCCCGGATCACCAGCCTATATGTACATTACAATTGGGGTTTGGCCTAGGGGTATTACACATATTTCCCATAATGACACCTAAAAGTGGTCTTATGTACATCATGTTCCCTGACCTTGATCTGATGATAACTCGATTGAAGATGAATCTTCGAAAAGTATAATGCCCCATGCAAATCATCCAAAAACTCGTCGATCTTGGGAATGGGGTACCTATTTTTAATGGTGTTCTTATTGAAGGCCTGATAATCAATGCACATTCTCATAGTACCGTCCTTTTTTTTAACCAAAACCACTGATGAAGCGAATGGGATGGAACTAGGTCTGATATGTCCCATCTCCAATAACTCCTTTATCGTATTTTCTATCTCATCCTTAAAATTGTTTGTGTGCCTATATGGAATGGTGACCACGGGTTTTGTGCCTTCTTCTATCTCAGTGGTGTGCTCAAAACCTTTGTCAGGAGGTCTCCCTGTAGGTATCTCTCCAAATACTTGGTCATGTTTTCTCAACAAGGACTGAATATCTACATGATATTGTTGGTTGTTGTTTGAAGGTTTCTGATTAATATTCAAACACTCTGTTATGCAAGCTATGTCTCCATTCCTGAATATGATCTCCATCCACTTGGATGATACAATCCTAAGAGCACCACTAGACATGCCCCTCAAAACCACCTTCCTACCATCTACTACCCTGAATTCTAGCTCCATGGCTTGGTAGTTGACATAATGTTTTCCCAAGGAAACAAGCCATTGAACACCTAATATGATATTATTGTCTTCCAACTCAACTACATAAAAGTCATCAATCACAGTGTAGTTTCTCAACATCACATCCAACTGCGGAATCTTATGTGTTTATGACATACTATTCCCACCAGTTACCACTACATCAAACCCTTCAAAGTACTTTGTAGGAATGCCTCTCCTAGCCACGAAGGATGAGTCAATGAAGCTGTGGGTTTCCCCACCATCAATCAAGACCATGAAATGATATCCCTGTAATACTCCACAGACCTTGAAAGTGTGAAAACTAGGAACACCTGATAGAGTGGAAATAGTCCCACCCTTAGCTTCCACACGTGGCTACTCCACATCCTTATTCTCCACACATGGCTACTCATCATTTGAATTGCTATGATTGTTGCCTAGAGCTTGTCCTACCTCTTCTTCCCCATGACTTCCTGAAAGTACCTATATATAATACACCTTACCCTTTCCCATGCACCTATGACCTAGTTACCAAGGTTCCTTGCACCTAAAACATAGCTTCTTCCTTCTTAATTCTCTTCACGTCTCCTCATCCATTCAATCTTTCCTAGACAATTCCTTCTAAAAGGGCTTCTTGTATTTATTTTTCTGAGGAAGGAAAGGTTTGGAAGGAAATTTGTTCTTGGGTACTGCATCCTCCATGTCACGTGTTCTAATGATAACATCTTGAAGAGAAGATAGTTTGAATTCCTTAACCCAACCACACAAGGGTTACAAAAATCCCTCAATGAAAAGCATAATCAACCTATGCTCTGAAACATCTGTCACCATGAATGCAATCGTATGGAACTATGAAATATAAGCATATGGTGTCCCACTCTTTCTAAGTTGAGCCAACTCCTTGAAGTGCAACTTTGGGTCCTTCTAGTCAAATTGGTCCATGAGCCTCTATGTGAAGTCCAAGTATGATGTAATACTGGCATGATCCAACGTGACTAGCACATGTTACCACCACTCGTGGGCCTCTCCATCCAAATGAAAAGTGCCATACTTGATGGCTTTCATCTCCGTCATGAGGTTGAGTTGGAATTTTGTGTCCAACTTTTGAACCCAAGCTCTAGCAGTGCATTTGCTAGAGCCATAAAAAAAAGGGGGATGGAAAATTTCCCCACTTTCCGTTGAAGCTCCCAATTATGTGGGTCTTTGTTGTAATCTCTAGGTCTATTCATATACTTAATAGTACATAAATCCTACAAAGACATGGTTTTATGAAACTCATCACCAAGTGTCTGATACTCCCTCAAATAATTAGTACAATCTTCTCCTTATCCTTGCTATCCTTGATTTCCAACTTGTTGTCCTTCCAAGAATTGAGACATGTGAGTTCTAGGAGTCATCCTACTAGTTGAACCAATGTTATTCTATGTAGGGACATGAGTGTTTCTCCCTTCAACACAATTCCAATTTTTACCATGGTTTCCATTAGTCCTTCTTGAACCATTATTACTTGCAATGTTTTGGTTCCCTTGATTATTATTCACAAGCTAGATGAGAAGCTCAACCAATTGTTGTTGCCCCCTTACCATGTCACTATATCCCCTTACTAGGTCATTCTGTCCCCTTTCTAAGTCATTAAAAGTATGCATAGCGCTATCATCTGATTGTTCATTTATGTCCCCCATGCTTCCTTTTGCTTATGATTTTGACTTTGAATGGAATATGTTACTGACACCTTTATGTATCCTATGTGTGATGTAATTCTCGCCCACTGGAAACATTAAGAGATCACGTGTCTCACATGCTGGCAGGATTACCAGCTCTGATACCACTATAATAACCCTCCTTACCGCTGATATAAATTTCTGCTTATTGTTGTTATATTTTAGTGATGATTTGACTCAAGACTTTTGTCAAATAGTTTGTTGATATACCCAAATTCCACTGTAAAAACCCCCTTGTTGATGATGTTATGTTTATGGGTTTGTTGGTTTATTTTCTTAGTGTAGTTTTCAATAGATAAACAAGGGTTTATTTCCAAGAAGAGTTTTATATATTACATGAAATTTTATAACAACAAGATAGTAAATGAAAATAACTTAGCCAAATTACTATAGCAGGAAATGAACACCAAAATTTGATCGGATTTTACTATAAGATGACCTATTACATATGTTGGGAAACCATAGAGGTTCAAATCGACCTCTCAAGAGGAAATAGTTCCCACAATATCAAAATCGGCCTCCACAAGATTAATACGACCCCTCCTCAACAAAACTCAGCCCCAACAACTGGAAACTTGACCTCTCCAAGGAAATACGACCTCCCTAGAAAATATATGAACCTCCCCAAGGAAAATAAGACCCCCTCCAAGGTGTACGACCTCCCATGCAAGAGATCTTGGCCTCCACAAGATAAAATGTCATCTGCAAAAGGAAAAATCGACTGCTACAAGAGAGATACGACCACCAGAAAGGAAACGACGCCCTCCACACAAGAATGCGTCCTCCTAAAGCTACACAAGCTGTTGCAAATAGACAAATTGACCTCCTTAAAGTAACAAAAACTATGCAGATATGAAACTCCTCCTCAAATGATGAAAACTATGAGAAAATTGAGAGATTTCTCCAATCAATTAGCCAGGGTGGAATCTTTCACCACTGAAACCAATTCGTCCAACAAGGGTTTTGCACCAAAACCCCAAAAAGCCACAAGAGCTCTTTCTCCAAATTGATTTTGTAAAATGATCAATAATAATGAGAGAAATGAACTCCTATTTTTCTTTTATCCCCCTTTTCCTTTTTCCTGCTCAATGAATAATTAAAAAGTGAATTTATAAGGTTTTATTCATAATTCTCTCCAAGTCACTTTTAACACCTTTTTATTTAATTACTCAATGTCACTTTACAATGTTTCTTTTTCCTCCTAATGACATTAAATAATTAATCCATTAATTCCCTTCTTTTTCGACTATAGCCCTACATGAATGAAATAGGCTACTAAGTCATTCTCCTAGAGTGATCACTTGGAAAGGGACATTACACACATTTTCACAATGGCCCCCACATTTCATGGTACCTCCATTAGTATATTGATCTCAAATTTGCTCATCACATGGACATAGCAATTTGTCTCTTGGGTGATTTGACGATGAATAAATTTATGGGTGCTACAACTGCCAATTAGAATATTTACTTTAAGATTCTTGATGTAGCCAATTAATTTAGGGGTTTTGGGAGATAAAATACCATGCAAGGCATGTAAGGAGATTTGCAGTTCCACATCTAGTTGATTAGAGGGAGGAAGATCATCATCTAGCTGAGGAAAATGTTATTGAGGGAGAGAATCATCACCATCTTTTGAAATGTCCTCTGAAATGGCCATAAAACGTTTATTCTCCTTAAATTTGTGCCCAGGAAAATATTTTTCATCACAATTGTAGAAAACATATTTAAGTTGATGTTATTCCATTTCAACACAGGTTAATTTGTGGATATTGAGAGGAGGAGAGGGATTGGTGGGACAGGGACAAGGAATAAAGGATGGTTTTTTTATTTAAGCATCGACAACTTGTTGCACCTCCATTGCTTGTTGAGTTTATTCGAACCAAGTGGTAGGGAGAGCCATTAAAAATTGGGGATGGATTTCTTCCTTCAGTATACTAATAAAACATTCTTTAAAGAAGGTATAAAACATTCATTTAGTGCGGAAATTAAGTTACTCAAAAGTAGAGATGTAGTCTTCAATTGTACCTAATTGTTTAAGCTTGGTTAAGCAACCCAAATGATGAGTATCGGGTGAAAAATGTTCATACAGATTTGCTACAAATTGAGTCCAAGAAATATAACCTATGTGGGAATTCTTACGCCATTGCCAATGCTTAGGGTCTAAATACAAGACACCCGCATGAAGTTTTATTAAGTCATTGGTGATGCCATGTAATGAAAAATAATGTTCCATTTGAGTGACCCAACTAGTGGGATCCAAGCCATCAAATTTATCCACATCCATTTTAGGAAGTTGTAGATCACAAACAAAGGGGTTAGAGTGAGGCCCTATGGAATTAGATGATTGAAATCCCTCTTGGTGGAATGGTTGTTCCTTGAATTGAGTTGCTTTCAATTCAATAATAAACTAGGATAGTTGTTTAGGGAGTGAGTCTAGTTTGTTGAGATTGTCATTAATTGTAGCAAATATTTTCTCAGTGACAACTTGAGTGTGCTCTAATTTGCTTTGCAACTCATTACAAAATGTTTCCAAGTGAGCAATGTGGGTGCCATAATCATGGTTTTTGGTAGAAATTTCGATGGGGTGCACAAGAAAAAGGGTTACTAGAGGGTGGCAATAGTGAGATGGGTGCGGTGTAATGGGGTTAGCAGGTCCACAAAAAATACTTACTAGAGAGTTGTACCAATGTGATCAATGTGAATTTATGGAGCTATTGAGATATGCAACTGGCAATGGGGTGAGTGGGATCACACACAAAAGGATTATGGAAGAAGGGGACCACTGCAATCACTGCGACACAAGGATTCTATTGAGATAGGTGTCAAATAAGTGTGCTAGTGGGACCACTTTATACTCTCTCTCTTTTTAACTTCTACAGAGTTATATTCTCACCTAAATAATACTACATTGAAATAATTCTTAAATTCAAAATATTGAAGATTATGTAGGAATTTCTCGAATTGGAAGCAAGAAGCATGGTTTTCAGTGACTGAACATTCAAAATTTCAACATAACCCCTTGTTTTAAAAGTTTTGTGGACTAGAAAAAAGGAGTAGGGATTCAAGGGTCCTTAGAACAAGGGATTTCCTTGTGCTATATCTCTTTGATATAAGTGTGGGGTCCAACAATAGTACTTGGCCCAATATCGTAAGGCTTTAATTAAGGAGGTTCGACCATACCCTTAGTCATACTACCTGATTATTGAGGTACTAGAGAGTAATCTTCTTGAGTATTGTTCTCGGTGCCACTATAATAGTCAGGTGGTTGAGTGGTTTATCTAAAGATTCTTTCAGGAAACCTACATGACTTACGATATACCCAAGGGTACGTGGAAGTGAAATTCCATATACAAGTGTTTTCTGATGCAATACTACTCGAAGGGGTACCAACATGGGTTACAAGGGTTTCCAACTAGGTGAAACCTCTTGTATTTCCTATGTGTATGCTTCCCCAACTATAGGTTTACCCATTGAATGATAGATCATTGTGTTATCTAGAAATTCCATAACAAGTCTCTAGCCTTGAAAAAAAAGTGCTCTAAAAATGTTCCACGAGAATGCTTGGATACCACTTGTGATATGCTGATTAGAAATATTCAAAGAAAAAGTTATAGATACTACTTTGATCTATCGTTGAAAGAAACAAAATTGCAATGAAATAGAAAATATGAACCATAATATTATACATTTATTGATAGGGAATCAATGTTCACTTGCCTCTTCGAGGGGGCAACCTTCAATAGAGTAGAGTTTAGATTACAAATGATTTCTGAGACATCTTTCACAATTATTCTACATCTTTATATATTACTTTCTATCCCCTGTGAACATTCTATAGAAGGAACTTTCAAGTAGGCATAACCTTCTAGTAAGCCTTCTTACAATAATTGTGTTCACAATACTACATGGGCCTTATTTACTAGTGATGGATTCCATACATAACAACACATAATAATTTATCTACTTAAGGGGTTAGGGAGGTTAGGAACCTAAGAGTTTTAAGAAATGAGCTATCTTTGTGCTTTTACAATATTTGATCTTGCATAGACATATTTTATAATCCTATTAGAGGGCTATAAGTCAATTTCCATGATTTTTCTTTACTCAAGTTATTGCAATCCTACATATACACTATAGGTATTTAATTCAATCACCATAAGACTCAAATTGTATCTCTAAGATTATTTATAAGAGATTTTATTTATATCCTATATATATCATACCGAGTATGACTAAAGGCTAAAAATGAAAAATGTCCCTAGCTCGATGAAGCTTGAGCTATCATTCAGCTAGGGTTTTAAGAAATGAACTACATTTTTGCTTGTATAATATTTATGCTTGCATAGCCATAGTCTATAATCCTATTAGAGGTTTATAAGCCAACCACCATGATTTCTCTATAATCAACTTATTGCAATCCCACATATACATTGTATGTCTTTAAGAAAATCACCATTAAGGCTCTAAGTGTACCTTTAAGCTTATTTATAAGGGAATCAATTTATATCGTGTATATCTCACATTGAGAACATGCTAATATTGTTGGATTACTGAGAGGGGGGGTGAATTACTAATAAGCAATTTATACCACTTATCAATCCTTTTAACCACAATGTATATTATTTTAACTTATTCAACAATGCTCATCAATTCATCATCAATATATTATTTCATCATAAACATTAACATCCATCAGTGCATAATGAACAATAATAGACACATCCACACCATACACAGTATACCATTATTTTACGTGGAAACCCAATGTAGGAGAAAACCACATAATGATTTTTTTTATATATCAAAGAATTAAATTCAAGGAAGCACCAACTTCCAATTCTCCAACTCCAACTGGAAGGAGGCTCCAATCCCCTAGTTTCTCAAGCTCCAACCTGAAGGAAGCTCCAACTCCCTAATTCTCTGGATACAACCAGAAGGAGTCTACAACCCCCTATGTTCTTCGGCTATAACCGGAAGGTGGCTACAACCACCTATCCTTTCCCTGTCCAACCTCCCTAAAATATAAGTGTCAAATAAATGATGAAACCGCTGCCACACTATCACTGTGAGATATACCACTGTAAACTTGTACCAATCTATGCCAACAACCTATAACCAACCTGTACCAATAGCATGTAATCAACCTATACCAATAATCATCATGTACCAACAAATACCAACAGATACACGACCTACATATGTTGCAACACACATATGTACGTGACATGTCTATATTGCAGCCTACGTATGTACGCGACCTGTCTATACTGCAACCTGCATACACCTTCATAAAGTTAGGGTTTTCACCATTCTTAAAATCAGAAACTTTCAGCCCTCCATACCTTCACTTCCTTTGTCACATCCATTGACATCCTATCACTGCATCCAATCTATAATTTTTCCCTATGCATATCATCATACATATCCCTCAACCATGCACCAATAAATACAAGATATACCTCAACACTTAAACCAACAAGATGTACCAATGATAAATACCAGACATACCAACACTTTATTTCTGTAGATCTAGCTCATATAGTAAGTGCCATACAACCAACAACCTTTCTAGGGAAAATCCTCAATATCTCATATAGACAACAATATCCAACTACGCATAAGAATACGACATACCTTTTGAACCTGTAGAAAGAACTGTTGTACATGATCACTATAGGGTTTTCTAGGATCTTACTTTCAGACTCTAGAGACATGGCATCCTCATCTACTCAAGATTTCATGTCTTTTCCCAACTGTACACAAAATCCTATTCTTCATCCTATGTATGTAAGTTCCCTCATCCACTGTAGCCCGCGTATGCACGCGACTTCCTCCACTGCAACCCACGTACACCTAAAAAACTAAGGTTTTTTTCCAGAAATTCTTCAACTCCGAAAGTTTCGTCATCAACCCTTATTTTCTACCTCAGACTTCCGTAACTTTAGATGTATCAATGAGTACCTGCAATAAACCTTTCACAAAATAATAGATATTCATTGTGCTCAATAGGTGCAAATAGGAGATCCTTGCTCTCTTATTTATACTCTCCAAGTAGCTTCCTCTAGGGGTTACCTTCTAACTGTTTTACCTAAATTCCTTCTTTTGGGGCTAATCCACTTCTAACCACTTTGTCCACTTACAACCACTTTATCCGCAAATAGAAAACTCACCACTTCTAGTTGCAACTAAATTATTTTTAATAATTTTATTTTTGCAACAACTTAACTCATGATTAACTCCTAGTTGCAACCACCTTGACTAGTAAACATCTTCTTGGAGCTTCTAGAATAAATTGACCTCTTTGACCTTCTATGGGATTCTAGATAACTCATGAGGGTTCTCCAACTTCACAAAGCCATAACTCCCTAACTGTGAGGAGTTATGTGACATACCACATATCACCAGAAATGACACAACATGTACTATCCATCTAGAATAGTCTTACCTGCATATTCATTGATATTCATGCCTTTATACCTCAAAAAAACTTGGGTTCCTTACCCATGCCTCTGGAGCTACCGAAATGTGCTACCGAACATACTCAAGGGTTGAGTTCAGTCTTCTAAGGGTTGACATCAATCTACAATATCACAATATCACTCTCCAAGGGTTGGCATCAATGAAAACCAACTATCCATCAATATAAACCATATGTATGATCATATGCTCCTTTGGCATTGATGACAACACTTAGTCATATCAACACTCATGCTCATACTCCTTATCAATGTTTCTATATCTCCCCCTTTGAAATCAATGGAAAATGGTATCTCTCCTTGGGGATGCTCCGCCTTACTGAAATCTCGTTTGGGATGCTCCCCATGTCTGCATTGTCCTTTGGGTTGCTCCCCCTGTCTAAAATACCCTTGGGGATGCTCCCCCTCTCTTAATGCCTCTGATTACTCTCTCTCTCTCTTCATTTGACAAAGGATTAAATCCCCTCGTCGATCTGACACTGTACCTGCTCTAACCAATCCTGGTTAAAAGAATAGCTCCCCCTATGGGTGTGTCTCCATGTATGTATGCTACTAATATTCCTTTTTGAAACTCTATCTCTTTGATGACTACTTTGCTA
>JASDQU010242557.1:109104-129074 GCA_032191745.1 Picea mariana | reverse complement strand
TATTGGTGTAACTCTTATACTATTGTTCATTGCTCATTGGATATAGTTGAATGGTTTAAGTATAAGTTGAAAAAGGTTTTAAATTGTACTTGATACTGATTCACCCCCCTCTCAATATCAACACGAAACTCTGCATATATGGAACAACCTGTGTTGTAATTTTCCAACTAATCAATTTGTCATACTCTACTTCTGCTAATTGACTGCTCTGAGTATGTCTACTGGAACTCTGTAAGATACTCGAAGGATGTTTCTTTGATATGTCTTAGATACTTCATAGACTCACCCTATCTCATATTCATATTACCTAGGAGTCTCTAAGCTGGATGGCTGAAAAGAATACCTTCTCTGGTGAGGATTCATCTTCCTCTTTGTTTGTAGAGTTATCATCTCTCTAAACTTTGAATTCTCCATTTTTGCCTATGGATTGATGTTGCTCTATAATTCTTGAAAGTACAATCTCTTGAACCTGTTCTTATTCACTTGTCCTTCTTTTCTTTCATTTCTTATCCAAAGATTTTTGTGTTTGACATCTTCCTTTTTCTTTGTAGATTTGTCGTCATCTCGTATTATTTCCAATCTTGCGATCTATGGGACCTGGTCTTTGTTCACATGTTCTTATTGTTTTATTTTCCATACTTTATTATATTTGATATCAGTGTTTTATTTTATGGAAGTATTGATCATGCTTCTAGAATCACGAACTGTGTGTCCATAGCTATAACATTTGTAACATTCAATGTTATGTGGGGCCACATAAACATTTCTTGCTTGAACATTTCTTTCATAAGCCTTGCAATCTGCAACCTTATGTCCAAAGTTAGTACAATAAAAACAATGACCATAAAATAAAATTACATACATGGGAGTGAATGATCTTTTTTGTGGTGTAGTCCTTATAAATTCCATCCTTGGTTGATCATGATCATGATTGAGGCTTCTTTGTGGCTTGAACATGGATGATGTTATTTTGTAGTCTTCTTCTTGAGTCTTTTGCACCTCTGGAATGTTCTTCTTCAAGGTCTTTCATTCTTCCTTCTTCATCGAACCTTTAATGACTTTTGCATAAGACGTTGGCTTCTCTTCATTCTTCATTTCTAGCAACCTAGAGGGCTTCCCTTAAACATTCATGCTGAGCTTGACAACTTTTACTCTCAACATGACAACCTCTTCTTCAAGCTTCTACATCTATTCTTATTTCTTCATCATCAAGTTCCTCGTGACTTCTTATATTTGCTTTGCTTCTTCAAGTTGGATATTCAATGTGATTATTTCATCTTCAAGTTTTATTTCTTTTTGTCTGAACTCTGCTTCAAGCTGATTTAAATCGTTAGTTCTTTCCTTGAGATGATCTGTGAATATCTTCTCTCTCTCTTTTCTACTTCTTCCTTCTGTGTTGTTATTTTCGTTTCCAAATACTGCTTATGATCCTCAAGATTTTCTTCATTCCTTTTAGCTTATTCTAGTTGACCTTTTAGCATCATAATCGTCTACTTGACTTCTTTGGTGTTGGAGTTCTGTGATTCTTCCATATTCTTTAGTTCTTCCTAGAGTGGCTTGTTTTATTTTCTTTCAATCCTTAGATATTCAATTGCACTGATCAATTGTTCTCTGTAATCAATTTTTTCCTCTTCATACTCTTCCTCTTATGAATCTATCTGACATGATGAACATCTTTCCTCTTGTTCTGTACCTGCATATTCTTTGGTATTCTCTGATTCTGTGATGGGAGAAAAATAGATATCATGTAGCTTACCCCAAAGTTTTTTATTTGATGAGCACTTTCCAACCTTTTCTCTTATCAGATCAGGTAATCCTTCCCAGATGAAATCCATTGCTATTTTTTTATTCTTCTTCAATTCCTTCTTGGATGCAGTCTTTGCTTTCTTTGTAACATTGTATCTTGTCACAACCGAATACCAAATATCATATCCATGTGTATTTAAAAAGGTTCTTGTCCTTATGCTCTACATCTCATACTCTATAACATTCTGACCATTAAACAATGGTAGTCCATTCTCATTATATTCCATGATCTCCTTCCAGTGGTTAAAATGTCTCCTGAAGGAACTTGCTTTGATACCAATTGTTGGATTACTCAGAGTGGGGGGTGAATTAGTAATGAACAATTTATACTACTAATTAATCCTTTTAACCACAATGTATATTCTTTTAACTTATTCAACAATGTTCATCAGTTCATCATAAATATATTATTTCATCATAAACATTAACATCCATGAGTGCATAATGAACAATAATAGACACATCCACACAATACATAGTACACCATTATTTTACATGGAAACCCAATGTGGGAGGAAATCACATAATTCTTTTCTTATATGTCAAATAATTACATTCAAGGAAGCACCAACTTCCAATTCTCCAGCTCGAATTGGAAGGAGGCTCCAACCCCCTAGTTTCTCAGGCTCCAACCTGAAGGAAGCTCCAAATCCCTAATTCTCTGGCTACAACCAGAAGGAGGCTACAACCCCCTATGTTCTGCGACTACAACTGGAAGGTGGCTACAACCACCTATCCTTTCCCCGYCCAACCACCATGAAATATAAGTGTCAAATAAATGATGAAACCACTGCCACACTGTCACTATGAGCTATACCACTGTAAACCTGTACCAATTTGTGCCAACAACTTGTAACCAACTTGTACCAATAGCTTGTAATCAACCTGTACTAGTAATCAATCTGTACCAACAAATACCRACGGATACACGACTTGTATATGTTGCAACACACATATGTACGTGACTTGTCTATACTGCAACCTGCATATGTATGCGTCCTGTCTATACTATAGCCCGCATACACCTTCAGAAAGTTAGGGTTTTCACCTTTCTTAAAATTAGAAACTTCCAACCATCCAGACCTTCACTACCTCTATCACATCCACTTGTAGCCTATCACTATATCCAATCTGTAACTGTGCCCTATGCATACATCATCATACATATCCCTCAATCATGTACCAAGAAATACAAGATATGCCTCAATACTCAAGCCAACAAGATGTACCAGTGATAAATATCAGACATACCAGTGTTGTATTTCTGTAGATCTAGCTCATACAGTAATTTCCATACAACCAACAACCTTGCCGGGGAAAATCCTGAATCTCCATAACCATATCTCATACAGACAACAATATCCAACTACACATAATAATATGAAATACCTTTTGAACCTGTAGAAAGATATGGTGTACTTGATCACTATAGGGTTTCCTGGGATCTTGCTTTCAGACTCTAGAGACTTGATATCATCATCTACTCAAGCTTTCATGGATTTTCCCAACTATACACAGCCTCCTCTTCTTCAACCCACGTATCCACATTCCCTCATCCATTGCAGCCCGCGTATGTACGCGACTTCCTCCATTGCAAGCAACGTACACCTAAAAAACTAGGGTCTTTTCAGAAATTCTGCAACTTCGAAACTTTCACTGTCAACCCTTCTTTGCTACCTTAGACTTGCGTAACTTTAGATGTATCAATGAGCACCTGCAATGAACCTTTCACAAAATAATAGATATTCAATGTGCTCAATAGGTGCAAATAGGAGACCCTTGCTCTCTTATTTATACTCTCCAAGTAGCTTCCTCTAGGGGTTACCTTCTAACTGTTTTTCCCAACTTCCTTCTTATAGGGCTAACCCACTTCTAACCACTTTGTCCACTTACAACCACTTTATCCACAAATAGTAAACTCACCACTTCTAGTTGCAACTAACTTATTTTTAATTATTTTATTTTTGCAAAAGCTTAACTCATGATTAACTCCTAGTTACAACCACTTTGATTAGTACACATCTTCTAGGAGCTTATAGAATAAATTGACCTCTTTGACTTTCTAGGGGCTTCTAGATAACTCATGAGGGTTCTCCAACTTCACAAAGCCATAACTCCCTAACTGTGAAGATTTATGTGACTTACCACATATCATCGGAAACAACACGACATGTACTATCCATCTAGAATAGTCTTACATGCATATTCATTGATATTCATGCCTTTATACCTCAAACAAACTTGGGTTCCTTACCCATACCTATGGAGCTACYAGAATGTGTTATCGGACATACTTAAGGGTTGACATCACTATCCTAAGGGTTGACATCAATCTACAATATCACAATATCACTCTCCAAGAGTTGACATCAATGACAACTAACTACCATCAATCTAAACCAATTGTTTGACAAATATGTCAAAATTGAACTCTTTTTATATAGACTCTAAAATTTGTAAACATAGTTGGGGCTCATCTATCTTTTAAAAAATTACAAGTTTGTATTCGAAAAAATAATTAATACTAATTTATAAGTCTTTTGGATTCATCTATTTTATATGAAGAGGAATGAGGGAGGACATACGAAAGGTTTCTTTAACCATTATTCCTCATCTCACTCTAAGGACATATTCCCTTGATGTATGCTCAATGTCTAGCTCATCACCATAACATCTCTCCAACATGTCTCCCCTCTATACTTGCTTGATAATTGCCTCTTCTCCATAGCAATAATCTAAGATTAAAGTTTATGCTTGAGGTCTCCACCTATAAAAAAAAAAGAAAGAGGAACCAATAAGGTGCAACAAAGGATAGTTTCAATTTTTAGTTTCCTTTGAGTGGACGTAAACTCAAATTTCTAGAGAGAAATTAAAACTATGGCTGGGTTATTTTCAAATTCATATTTTGGTGATCCTTTCAAATAAAAAAATCATTTAGTGGGTGGGAGAATAAAACAAAGGATAGTTTCAATTTTAGTTTTCTTTGAGTGGACGTAAATTCAAATTTCTAGATAGAAATTAAAACTATGAGTGGGTAATTTTTAAATTCATATTTTGGTGAAGTCCTTTCAAATCACAAATTCATTTAGTGGGTGGGAGAATAAAACTTTGGGCATTGAACCAATATATAAAGTACTAAATATTTTGGTGTCTTTTTCACTCATTAAGGAAAGGAACAATGTTTCAAACAAAAAGTTAAAGATACAAAAGAAAGAGAAGGCCTCAACGTTTACCAAAGATAATCAAACTCATTGACACCAAGAATCACAAATAAAGGAAAATCATCCAAACAATGACAATGTGCACGTGATATTCTTTCTTCTCTTTTGTTTTTTTCATTATTATATCATTCATAAAGATAAAAAAATATAATTTTTATTTTCGTTGAAGTCTAATATCTTAGGTGAAACAAATTCATGGTCTCTTAGTTCTATATGAGAAATACAAATCTCTAGATATTCCTCCGTTGATAATGAGAAAGTTTACTCCTTGCGGCTCTTGGCACTCTAGAATGCTTTCAAACACTGATGCAAAATCATAGCTTGTGTTATTCCATTGTGCTTCCATATTATTCCTCGTTTATAAATGAGAGCTTACTCCTCACAATTCCTACTACTCAAGCATGTTTCCAAACCAATGTGAAATCTCAACTCAAATTCACAACTTCATAACTCCACACTTATGGTATACTTTTATATAACACTGAAAATCACAACTCAGGTCATTCAAGTATACTTGAAATTAGATTTTCAAAATATAACTCCATAACTTTTACTATTCTAGTATACTTCCAATCATTTATTGGGGATCAAATTTGCTTCTGTTCTAGAATGCTCCCAATTATCAATTTAAAAGAAACAATTATCAATTTAAAAGAAAGAAAAGAAAACTCAAATTAAAAAAGTTCACTACTTAAATGATGGTCCCACCTAGAATTTAAAATGCCAAAATTTGAGTACCCCACACAAAATTCATGATCTCATGTGAATCATGCAATTATTAAGGACCTCATTGGAAATTCAAATGGGTATGTACTACAATTAAAATTTTCATGTGTCTAACAACTTTTAAAGGATCCCACATGAAATTGAAATTGCTAACATAAATGAAATTTGAAATGTATTTCCTCATATAGAGTTTGAATGTACCACTGCCTAATAAAAATAGATAACCCTAAAATTTAATTTAACATCAATTTTTCCTACACATTATGAATAATTTGGCTTCAAATATTTTGAAATCCATTGTAAATGATGTATTGTTTGTACATTATCTCATTGATTGCATGTTTCTTGAGTTATTCTTATCAGTATTTTAAATTAAAATATAATCTTATATTCTATTAATTGAATAAATAATTGAATGACATGCATGTATACACAATCTTCTTCTTATAGCTTATGTTTTGCATCCTTATGCTTCTATGAAATGAGATACATGACTTTACAAAATACTTAATTTTCGTGCTTATATGAAAGTTGAGCTTGGATGAATTTTGATTTTTCCTTGTGCTTGTAGTAATCTTGTGTATAAATTGAACTATCTTTGTGGTAATATAGTAAGCTTATGTATGGAATGAGACGTCCTTAAGCTAGAATTCAATGACCCATAATTAAACTTGAGCTATTAAATGAACAAGGATTGTAATATTTTCTATGAAACGAGGCATCCTTTCAATAGTCATCTTTGTGATCATAGTAAGATATCCTTTCAATAAATTAATATTGAATGAATCCTAGTGGTTGCTAGGATTCAATGAGCTATCTTTTTAATAGCATAAGCTTGAATGAATCCTATTAGCTACTAGGATTCAATGAGACATCCTTTCGATAGCTTAAGATTTAATGAATTCAACGGTTTAATGATATGATGTATTTTTTCAATGGCTTAAGATTGAATTCTTGTTGTATTCTTGAAAGGTAGACATCCTTTCAATAACTTAAGATTAAATGAATCCTAGTGGCCACTAAGACTCAATGAGCCTTCCTTTCAGTATCTTAATCTTGAATGAATCCTATTTTTTTAATGATATGAGGTATTTTTTCACTAGCTTAAGATTGCAGAGACTTAGTCATCCATATTTATGCTTGTAGTAATCTTTAAAGGATATAATTGATTGAATGAATCATAGCAATCACTAGGATTCAATGAGTTGCCTTTTCAATAGCTTAATATTGAATGAGTCCTAAGGTTTTAGAAAATGAGATATTGTTCTATAACTTGAGATTGATAGAATTCAATGATCCTTATTTATGCTTGTAGTAACCTTGAAAGGATATCCATGATTGAATGAGTCCTTGTGCCCACTAGGATTCAATGATCTAGCATTTCAATATCTTAAGTTTGAATAAATCCTAGGGTCTTATGAAATGAGATATCCTTTCAAGATTATGAAATGAAACAAAAATTATTCATTTGTCCAAGTCTAGAATATTGTATTGGACTTTGTTTTAACATTGGAATTTGGACAACCACCATGAAAGGAAACACTAAAACAAAATTGGGTCATTGGCTTCCTTTTTATTTTCCATTTACCTTTTGATGATTTTTTTTGTACTTTTCATGAAAAAATAGAGGTATTCCATACGATGGCACTAAACTCAGTGCCATTTCATGAGTCAACACTAAAATCAATGTTTCTTGTATCGGATTTAGCACCAAGTTAGTATTGAATTTAGTTACGGTTTTTCTAAGTAACTAAATAAAAGTGGGTGGAACTTTTCGATAGGAAGCTTAAGAAATATCAAGGGATAAAAGTAAGCCACTTGTCTCAATCCATGAGTGTGAGGATATTACTTTAATTAAAATGTTTTATTTTCCCTCACAAACACCCTTCCAAACCTATTAGGATTTCATCTTCATGGAGGTTAGGGTTTCATTTTCATGTAGTAACCTCTATGAAGAAGCTAATGGATTATGCCTTTCATTCTCTCTTTTAATTTGCTTCTCCTTTATTGATTTTCTAATGTTTAATATTATTTTGTTGCTTTATGTAATAAACATAAATATAAATATAATAATAATAAATATATTAATTAAGTTAATAAAAGTTCAAAGGAAACAAACGATTCACCTAGTGACTAGTCAAAGCATATAAGTATACTATCACTAGCCTCATTATAACATCATCATTCTTATCCATAATTTATTATTCAATATATCTTTATACAAATCCATAAATGCATACATTAATTCAGTGGTAAACGATCTTGTCAGGGTCATAGCCAAACTTGGCCAATATTATGAGTTAAAAATTTGCAATTAACCTCATAGATCATACAACAGACCAAGTTGTCCCACATGTTGTCTGTACAAAAGAATATTCCATACAATTTAGTCGCATAATCAATTGTACAAGCTGCCCAATTAAATTCATATAGTTCATACCATTGTTGGAATTTGCAAATCCATAGGTCTGTTAATTAATTAAGTCATCATCTATACTCCACTACCACATTTTCTGACATATGAACTACAACCATTTTTTCCTAAAATTGATGCACCCTCATACCTATAGTGCCAACCATCATACACTCGATCATACTTTTCATACTCTTCCACATGCAAAAATAGTGTATGCCACCACTAAAATATCCATACACTACCAATTTGATTCCTACACCTACAACTGCCCTTTTTTAAAATCCTCACAGGACCTTTTTAAAGTCATGTCCCCCCAAAAATAATCTGTATTTTTTTCCACGTCATATATCGGTTTTATTAAAAAAATTCAAACCTTGGCTTATAAAGTCAATTTATAAAAACATTGTATAAAAAAAAGGTGGAGTTCACAAAGAAAAAAACCGACTCCAAGATGGTTAACAATGGAAAATCACACATATATGTTAATAGATGTAGAGATGAATTCAAAATCACAAGGCATCAACTCATTAGCATTGAAAAGAGACAAAAATAATTAAGAGTCAAAATCGATAAATTAATTGAAAAAGAGGACAAAATTGACAAGGTTAATAAAAGATTTTAAAAATCAATGGCAAGCCCTAATAAGAATGAGAAACGATGTTAAGGATGAAACATTGAAGATATTTAATGATCACAATGAATGGATTGACCAAGTAACCAAAAGGGTTGATGCATTATTTGTACAACCCTTGGTCCACTAAAAACTACCACCAAGCCCATAATCGCCAAACACAAGTTACCAGAGATATCAAGATAACATGGGTTATCTAAATAAAATTAAAATCAAGATACCTAAATATGATGGATTAGAATATTGAAGGCTATCACATGGGTTAATAAAATTGAGGAGATTTTTCTATGAACCCACTTTCTAACAAATTAGAGCATATATTGTTGGCATCCTTTTACTTAGAAGGAGATTCTTACGATTGGTTCACATGGTAGTCTTAGAAAACTAGTGGTTTTTCAATTAACCGACAAATGTTCACAGATGACCTTTTTAAGAGATTTCACAATGATGAAAAAGATGAAAACTATACTAGGTTTTCCCATTTACAATGAACGAGGACAATTAATGAATATACCCATGAATGGGAAGTTCTAGCAACTAGATTTTTCAATATTAAAGATGATCAATCGTTAAAATGTATATTTTGGGGTTAGAATATATTATCCAAAGTAAGCTAAGGCTATCAAGACCTAAGAACTTGGTTGAAGCTAAAAGTATGGAAAAAATGATTGAAAGGCAGTTCATTCATCAACAAGACATAGCTTTTGAACCTCCAAAGAAGACAACTAGTTAAAAGGATAATACATATCACCATTCAGAAAGGGACAAGAAAAAGGAAAACAATTGTCGTAGATGTGGTAAGAATTGGACTCTAGGGCATAGATGTGAAGATCTGTCATTTCACTACTTTAAAATAGTGAATGGAAGGGAAGTACAAATATCAAAACCAGAAAATGAAATTACTATAAGCTACAATTTATAATTCGATAATGATAAAACACCACCAAAAATGTCATTAGCATCAATATCATTCACACCACAAAATGAGAATGAAGATAGGGTCCCGCCAAAAGAAATCACTTCTTGAAAAAAATAAACTACAAAAAATATTCCACCTCATCTAAGGAAAGTTGATATGACCTAGGATCTAATGAAAAAGGGGAAAAAAACTTAGTTAAACATACAACAATGGAAGCAAGGGAAGTATGTTACCAAGGAGCATCAAGGTTTCATGTTCAACAAACATGTTGAAAGACCTCAAAATGATGCATGCACTACAAAAAAACCTCACCAGCACTAAAACCAAGAGCCAAGTCAAGGCCCTACAACTAGACAAAGAAAAAGATGGTGTTACCAAGGAAACACACTTAGTCAGAGAGAATCCTATTTATTATGTTTTGAGGACAAAACATTCCTTAAGGGGGTGACAATGTAATAANTATTGAATTGTCACCCCCTTAAGGAATGTTTTGTCCTCAAAACATAATAAATAGGATTCTCTCTAGCTAAGTGTGTTTCCTTGGTAACACCATCTTTGTCTTTGAATAGTTGTAGGGTCTTGACTCAACTCTTGGTTTTAGTGTTGGTGAGGTTTTTTTGTAGTGCATGCATAAGTTAAAAAAAATATCAAAGTGCACACACCCATTCACCTCGTGACCAGTCAATGCATATAAGTATATCGTCACGAGGTTCATTGTAACATCATCATTTTTTTTAAAACTAGAACATAATTTATATTAGATTAAAAAGGTTGTAGCCAAGTTGTGCAATGAATTACATATTGTTGGTTCCTATTGTCTATTATAGAAATAAACATTTGTCCATATTTACTACAAAAATATTCTAACATACTACAAAATAGACGTCCTAGGTTATCCTATAGGTGGCCTACTTCACAAAAATGCCTAATAGACATATAATACCGAAATACATAAAGTTAATGATAAGATGGAGCACTACACTCTTCGTCCTGTCCCTCACTGGTCCGGGGGGGAGCTTTGTCTCTCTATCTCCATTGTGTCTCTCAATTGATGGACCATCTCTTCCTCTTTAGTCTCAACTTGGATTGAGTTCTTTGTTTCCCCTCTTATTGGAGGTGATTGGTAAGGAATCATTGTGTAGATTGTGTGCTAGGTTGCAGAGCATGTTGCACTATGCTTCAAGGAAATCGACCCTTTTCTTTTGATGCACTAAAATTCTCATGATGTTAGCATGTTGACTAATGTTTGAATGCTCATTCTATGAGACTTTTGAAGACCCTAAGAGTAGAGTGTTTCAATTGGCTTGAATGAGATCTTCCTGTCGTCTCAAGAATATTTTAAATTCTTGTACATATTGATTCTCCATATTAAAGAAACTTGCATAGTAGAGATGATATAGAGAGACATGAACCAAACCAGATTTATTATTCAGATAAACTAGGAGGATGTTAGCATAGATGTTATAATTCCTGAATTTCATGCTTGTATTTTCTAATAGACATCCACTATGCCTAAGAGACAATGCCCCTTCTTGGTTAACCAAGGATATGAAACTTTCCCAATATTATGCCTAGGTTCGAAGCACTAAGTCTTTGCTGGAGGATGCTCCCATACACCTTTAACATTGCATCCCTTTGCATCTACCACTTTATCCTCGTGTCTTCCCAAATGACCATAGCTAGATGCTACATAAATAAGCAGAGTACTAGGACCTAAGAAAGTCCAATGCCTGGATATATCATCTATGTTGGAATATGTAGAATTCCCCATAGAGAAAAACATCACCTCCACCACTGCCAATTTCTAGTCTTTCCCAATTTGAACACCCAAACCAACACTCAAGTTCCAACAGTCACACGACACCAGTGTCTCCTTGAGAATTTTCATTGGAATATTTCTAGTGGGAAAGGAATAACATGAAAATCCACAACCAAGATGAGCCAGGAAAATAGAGTAGGGAAAGCATGAATATCCCAACACCCTACTCTCAGGGTTGGATACTAAATGAAGAAAGATAATCCAAAGGACACAAGGACCAAAAAATTATCAAAGATGAGTTATAATACTCACCATGTGGAAAGGCGCACAACCAAACTAGCTTGAAATGCACCATACTTCTTGCCTTGAACTCACCATTATCCCACATAGCCTGTACCACACCGTGATTGTGCATTCAATTACCACGAACCATGAATCCTTCCACATGTTGTGAGGGATGATATATGTCCTCAGGTCATCCATCCCAAGGAGCTGCCACTATATTGTTAAGGCTTTCCTTATGAAATTAATTAATGCCAAATAAACCCACTTATGCTATATACTTATCAAGTCATAAAGGCATAATACCCATATTTTAACAAATTTCCTAGGCTAAGGCCAGATGCACATTTATCCCAAAGATCAATCTCCTCATTTAAGTCTTGATTGATGTAACGACCTCCTCGTTACGTCGACAATCCTCTTAAAACAAGTGCAATTTTTTTTTTGTTACAGGTGTGTGCGCGCGTGTACAAAGGAAATAAATACATTCGACTCTACGTTGCCGCCCGACGACAAATAAGACACAACCACGATGAACATAACAAGACGACATAAGACGCTCAACAAGTGACTGGATGTGCTAACTATGATCAATCGACAATAAGTAAAACTAACTACCCCTCCATCCTACCCTGCAATGGTTAGGACCTCCAAGACACATAAGCAATGCTCAAGTCCAGGTTCCCATCGATTTTAACCATTTAAGATCTCAGGGCTAGCGACTATTCTGAGGAACATGGAGGTGTCTACATCCCGCCCGACACCAGCAGACCAAACACGCGGAAGGTTTCTCAATCAAGTGCAACATTATCAATAATGAACAACAACCCTCATTTATTAACTCAGAATAATCTATTGCTCTTTAATCCAGTACATTACACCTTATGTTTATTAGTAACAATAATAATCACAATAACACCGCCATGAATTATTAAACACATTACCGTTATATCACAACAACCTTGCAGAAATAACAATCACCTGTCTCCATATGCGATATCCAATAAAAACACAACTACAATATCTTTTCCATAATTGACAACACCAATGTATATTTTTAATCATTTAACCTAGCAATAATCCATCACATTAAAACTACCATATCCTTACCACAATGACAACACCATTGTATATTTTTAATCAACTAACCTTACAATAAGATATCAATCACCAATCACATTACTCCTTGTATGCTACCAATGCAATGAAGTTACAACAACTTTACCATAAAATAAATCAACATTACATTTATTTTACCATAACCTTGCCAATGAATTAACAATAAAATTAAACATCATGTCACCAACACTAATCATTATATTCTTATTTTATTTTTCCATGACATTCTACCTTTACATATTGCAAGACCTTATAATATAGTGACAATATGGTCACCCATTCCTATCCTATCGATGTTATCATTAATAATAAAATTTCCATAGCAATACCATAAGACAACCATAACCTTACAGCATATGGCCATAACAATGCAAATAAAATGACATTTAAAATTCATTCTAAGTTATCTAAAATGAACATTGCATTTTACTACTAGAATAAAATAAGTCAATTTATCTAATCTTAAAGTTTTTATAATATAAAAAGAACTAGCTAGACAAGAAGATTTCCTTTCTATCAAAATTTTCTTTTTAAAATAAAAAGACGAGCTGCCTTCAAAATTCTAAAAGCACACTCCTTGAACTCATATGAAGAAATAACATATCCCTTTAGCATTAACCTATTATTTAAAATCTGAAGGCGTAGATTTCCTTGAAAACATAACCACTGACTTGTTAGTGCTGGGTTTAGTGACTGATTAATTTAAGATTTTCAGAATATAATCATTACACTCGTTCCAATGTAAGTTATTGCCATGTTTATCTATAACCAGAAAGCTATTATAAGGTTAGCAGACAGAGGTTAACATTACACTCGTTCTAAAACACTATTATAATCATAACACTCGTTCTACACTCGTTCTATTATAATCATTACACTCGTTCTAAAACGCAGACAGAGGTTAGCAAAACGCAGACAGAGCAGACAGAGGTTAGCAGACAGAGCTATTATAATCATTACACTCATTCTAAAACGCAGATAGAGGTTAGAAAACGCAGACAGAGCAGACAGAGGTTAGCAGACAGAGCTATTATAATTATTACGCTCGTTCTAAAACGCAGACAGAGGTTGGAAAAACGCAATCAATATGGATGCAGAGACTGAAGTTATAACACAACGCAGAAAAAATGCAAACAATAAAGACACAATCAATTAAGACGTAGAGACTGGAGTTCAACGCAGGAATGGTTATGATAGAATGCAGACAAAAAAAAAACTGCAGGAATCCTCATGGAATTCGCCAGGAAGACTCCTCGACAGTCGCTGGTAGACACCGCCGAACAGGCTGTCAGCTACAGATTTTACCCAGGGATTGCAATAATGAGGGAGGAAACCGCAGGTGAAAAGAGATCCTACTAACCATTCGCAGCATCATAGACGTAACGGTTGAGGGGATGCGAATTTAGCCCAGGAGGAAGTTGGGTCAGTGCAGGTCGATTCAATACCTGCGCCCAGGATTCAGCACCAGCGCCCAAACAAAGAAGGAGCCCACAAGACCTCTGTGCTCGGTCCAGAAGATGGGGAGGATACAACTGCACGCTNATTAGCCCAGGAGGAAGTTGGGTCAGTGCAGGTCGATTCAATACCTGCGCCCAGGATTCAGCACCAGCGCCCAAACAAAGAAGGAGCCCACAGGACCTCTGTGCTCGGTCCAGAAGATGGGGAGGATACAACTGCACGCTGGGTTTAACACGGGCAGGAGGGAAATTACTGGTAGTCAGGCTAAGTTCTAAAGCGATTCAACAAGTCGCCTACACCCACCACAGACCATTAGATAGTTTAGAACCGTGGCTGTATTGAATAAACGCCCTGGTCAACACGCATGCTCGCGGTAGCACTGACCACGGATACACAGTCTTGGGTCCTAAAAGTTTTAAGGAACAACGCAGGTCGCCCAGGAGTCATTATTACAACCCAACATAACTACCAACGCAAATACATCCAGAAGAAATCGTTGAGTTTACAACTTTCAAGATTTGGTCCGCTAAGTTTATATCCTAAAGGAAACGCTGAGAAATATATTTTATCTTAAACCGATATAAAATCACAGAGATGGAACTTCGTCATCAATTATATTCAGGGTAATTAAACACACTTAAGGAGGAATTGCGCAGACAAGTCCAGCAAGATATAAACATGAAGGAAAAATGAGACAATACTAGTATAACATGCCGAATTCATTTATACTCCTCATCCAGATCCAAGCATAAAAACACAGACAAATATATCAACGTGAAGCATAGCATGAGAGCGCATCAACCAAAAGGGGTTATTGAAATGTCCGCAGAGACTTTATCAGCCAAGGCGTGAAGAATAATTACCAAGGTAAAAACGCACAATGAAGGGAGAGGCAGAGCCATTAACGTTCCTTTTTAAAACAATTACAGTTAACATTGCCGAAGTAAATAGTACGCATTCTACTCTACCAAATAAAAGACCATACCGTTGCCTAACGCCCGCCTCGAATGACGTCCCGTGCTCCTTGCCGCTCTTGCTCTCCGACCGTCGAGACCTCACCGGTACCTCCCAGCCAATCGCTAGGGGTACTCTGCTTCCCCCTTATCCCCCCGAGCCGCAAAGGGGCCACACACTATCCAGATGGTAGATCTAGCTTCCCAACTCGCCTCGCAAGGCTGAGCTACCACTCCTATCTGAGCTGGAAAATCCCAACTCCTCACAAGCAATCAGTCAAGTCACAAATCCGACAGCGTAACGTTACTCTAACAATCGATCCCCTTTATTCCTCATCTCCCTTTTCTTTTATAGATCTTTGAGACCCACCAACTTTCCTAAATCACATTTTAATTAAGTTTTAATAAAAATATACTAAATATTCTCCTCTGCACAAGTGTCGTCCATCCCCCTCTTTCCTCCAATAATTATTTTCTTTAAATTATTAATTGACTCAATTCCCCCACCCACCTAGATTTGCTCCTACATTCCCTCCTAGGGGTTCATAGATCCCCTTACATGTTTTAAATACTTTCCCTAAAATGAAGTTGCTAAATTAGTTCATTATTAGAAGGTTCTTAATTTCAGATTCCTTACTATGTTGACCTCGCTTTTTACCATAAGTTCAACTCTTTCCTTTATTATGTTTCCCCCATTCCTAAGTTTCCTAATTTTTATTATCCCCTTCTTTCCCCTTTTTATTAAAGCCCAAAATGGAAGTTGCGCTCTTAAATCTTTCCCATTTATTATTTATTTAATATCTTGTGTACTTTCACAAGTTAGGAAATAATTTCTTCTTTGCAAAATTTAAAAACCATTAGTTTTAATTTAATTCTTACACTCGTCATTTACCCCAAGAATTTTATGAAGACCCAACTATTACTTAAGTGGGTTTTTGTTTAATTGTTATTTTTATTCTAGGGTATTTTTCTTAAGGTTAGGCTAAATTTTTATCCTAGAAAAGTTTTAGACTTAGGACTTAGATTCTGAACTGGGTGACACTTGGTTAGGGAAGTTGTTTAAGGATTTCTTAAGGCGTTAATGTCTTAGGGCCATCTAGGTTCATTTCTTCATCATCAACAACGTGACGTGCCCTTCAGGACGCACTACGTGCTCCAAGGGTGCCACTCGCCTCATTCGTTTCTTTTGTGCGACGGGCCCTTCAGGATGCACCACATGCTCTAAGGGTGCGACTCGCTTCTTGTGGTTCTTTTGCGCGACGTGCCCTTCAGGATGCACCACGTGCTTCAAGGGTGCCACTCGCCAACTTGAATGATTGGTAGACATCTATAACCCCTGGAGTCAACACTCCACTAGGTGAACTTGTGGGAGACTAAGGGCTCTAAGGAATAAGGCCCCCGCCTTATTGCGCGCCCCTTATAATCATCGTGAGCGATTGTCGCAGTCTGCCCTCACGGCATCGTGGATCCTCTCGAACTAGGTAATCGTTAACCTACAGTTCGAGCCACGGCAGGAGTGCTAGTAGGCTGTGGCAGGGCTGCTGTCCACACCTCTCCCTCAACCTCTCTGGAAATCATGTGTGTGGCCCCTTTACTCCATATGTGAGTCTGGTCGGCAAGCTATCGTCAGCCTGCATCATCAACAATCGTGTCAGAACATGTCCACATCATATCAACAAATCAATGAAATATCACAGTAAATAAATCAACCCAAATAGCACACTCCCTGACTCAATTCGGATTCCAAGGGGTCCCATCGATGCCTCTGCATCCTCGAAGTCCAAAACCCTGCACACTCAACAAAACTGAGTCAATAGCACCTGTCTATGTCAAAGAAGTAAAACATCATGTCATCTATCATAACGCATCATCATCAAGGATAAATGTTTTATCATCATAAAAGTCCAGATCACTTGCGAGCAAGTGTCCTCAAAAAATAAGTTTTCTCAGTGCACCAGAGCGGGATGTTACATACACCCCCTCTTGGTATAAACTTCGTCCCGAAGTTTCTCAGTATAAATGCCGAATAAATGTATCACAGGATCATAAGTCTATCTATCAAACAAAAATGGAAACTGCTGGTGCATATCATATGCGTTCTCCCAGGTCATCGAGTGCGGACTATAACTGTCCCACTGGACCTTGACCTGATCTACCGTTCGACGTCGTAACTATCGAACACAATGATCTAAGATGCGGACCGGCTCAGCCATGAGTGCTCCCTCATCCGATACCTGCAAGGAACTCATGTCAATCACATGTGTAGGATCACTAATATAATGTCTCAAAACAGATACATGAAAAACATCATGCATACGCCTCAAAGAATCAGGCAAGGCTAGTCGATNAAAATAAAAGTACCATAGTATCATAAGTCTATCTATCAAATAAAAATGGTAACTACTGGCACATATCATATGCGTCCTCCCAGGTCGCTGAGTGCGGACTATAACTGTCCCACTAGACCTTGACCTGATCTACCGTTTGACGTCGTAACTGTCGAACGCGATGATATAAGATGTGGACCGGCTCAACCATGAGCACTCCCTCATCCGATACCTGCAAGGAACTCATGTCAATCACATGTGTAGGATCACTAATATAATGTCTCAAAACATATACATGAAAAACATCGTGCATACGCCTCAAAGAATCAGGCAAGGCTAGTCGATAGGCCACAGGCCCCTTTCTCTACACAATCTCAAAAGGTCCCATGAACCTAGGAGAGATTTTAGCTCCCTTTCCAAACTTGATCGAACTCTTATGTGGTTTAACCTGCAAGGAGACTTGATCATCGACCTCCTAACTACGGTCGACTCGGTGCGCATCGGCATAACTCTTCTGTTGATCCTGCGCTTCTTTAATCCTTTGTCTTATGGTTTGCATTTGCTCTTCCATTTATTGGATCACTTCTGGCTCCACCAGGACCCTATCCTCAAGCTGATCCCAACTCAAGGGCGTCCGACGCTTTTGTTGGTCCATCACGTACATGCGCAACATGTCTTCCAAGGTTTGGTTTGTTCATTCTATCTGTCCATCAGTCTCTGGGTGATACGCAGTACTAAAGTTAAGTTGGGTTCCCAAGGCCTCTTGGAAACTCATCCAAAATCATCCAGTAAACACCGATCCTCGATCGGATATAATCCTATTAGGCACGCCATGCAGCCTCACAATCTCACTGATGAAAACTCTCGCTATGTTAAGTGCCTGATACGTCGTACGCACATGAATAAAGTGAGCAATCTTCGTCAGAGTGTCTACTACTACAAAAATCAAGTCATGTCACCTTGCCGTCAATGGCAATCCAACAATAAAATCCATCAAAATAACTTCCCATTTTGATTCTGGAATGGCATGTTGTTGAAGTAATCCTGCCGAGTGTCTATGTTCAGCCTTTACCTACTGACACTCTAGACATCTAGCCACAAGGCTGACTATGTCGGCCTTCATTCCCTTCCAGAAGAATAAGGGTTTAAGGTTTGCCCTCATCTTTGTGACTCCTGGGTGAGCCATGTAAACTGCTCTATGAGCCTCGCTCAGGATCAACATCCTCAACTTGTCGTTTGGCGGTACATAAATCCAACTTCTAAACCTCAATAACCCATCGCTATCAAATGAAAATCCCTTGTATCATGGTACCATCATGGTGTTTTGTCTGATAAAACCCTCGACCTCTTTGTACCAATCATCATCACGCTGTAAAGTGAGAATCTTCTCACGTAGATCCGTCTGAAGAGGCAACACCAAAAAGATGTGTGGCCTCCGACTCAAAGCATCCACCACTCAGTTCACCGTTCCCTTTATGTAAGTAATCTCAAATTCATACTCGCTAAGCAATTCTGACCAACGCCGTTGTCGCGCGTTCAGGTCACTTTGCGTAAAAATATGTTGTAGTCCACAATGATGAGTCCTTAATTCAAATTTTCATCCAACAAGGTAGTGTCTCCAAACCTTCAAGGCATATATGATGGCTAATAACTCCAAATCATGCGTTGCGTAGTTTTCCTCATGCCTTCTCAGTTTCCTCGAAATGTAAGCAATCACTCATCCATATTGCATCAAGACTCCGCCTAAACCTTCCTTGGATGCGTCAGTGCATACCACGAAGTATGTGTCCATGTCACAGACCTTTAGTATCGGCGCCATGGTTAACAACTCCTTAAGCCTCCGAAATGCTTCCGCGCATTTCTCGGTCCAAACAAACTTCTTGTTTTTCTTCTGCAATTCTGTGATCAGATTTGCTATCTTCGAAAATCCCTCGACAAACCATCGATAGTATCCTGCTAATCCCATAAAGCTACACACTTCTGTGACATTTGTTGGCGCAGACCATTCCATAATAGCCTCAACCTTGGCCAGATCCACAGCGATGCCTTCGCCAGAGATGACATGCCCTAAGTAGTGAATCCTCGATTGATAAAAAGAGAATTTGGACAACTTCCCATATAGTTTGTGCTCTCGTAAACACTGTAGTACCAAGCACAAGTGCTCGTCATGCTCCTCCGTTGGCCGAGAGTAGATAAAAATATCGTCAATGAATACTTGTACGAACTTGTCCAAGTACTCACAGAACACCCCATTCATCAAACTCATAAATACTCCTGGGGCGTTTGTCAGTCCAAATGGTAAAACAGTAAACTCGTAATGTCCAAATCTCATCTTAAAGGCGGTCTTAGGGAC
>JASDQU010242557.1:87157-105940 GCA_032191745.1 Picea mariana | reverse complement strand
AGCAAGATATAAACTTGAAGGAAAAATGAGACAATACTAGTATAACATGCCGAATTCATTTATACTCCTCATCCAGATCCAAGCATAAAAACACAGTCAAATATATAAACGTGAAGCATAGCAGGAGAGCGCATCAACCAAAAGGGGTTATTTAAATTTCCACAAAGATTTTATCAGCCAAGGCGTGAAGAATAATTAGCAAGGTAAAAATGCACAGCGAAGGGAGAGGCAGAGCCATTAACGTTCCTTTTTAAAACAGTTACAGTTAACATTTCCGAAGTAAATAGTACGCATTCTACTCTACCAAATAAAAGACCATACCGTTGCCTAACGCCCGCCTCGAATGACGTCCCACGCTCCTTGCCGCTTCTGCTCGCCGACCGTCGAGACCTCACTGGTACCTCCCAGCCAATCGCTAGGGGTACTCTGCTCCCCCCTTAGCCCCCCGAGCCGCAAAGGGGCCACACACTATCCAGATGGTAGATCTAGCTTCCCAGCTTGCCTCGCAAGGCTGAGCTACCACTCCTGTCCGAGCTGGAAAATCCCAACTCCTCACAAGCAATCAGTCAAGTCACAAATCCGGCAGCGTAACGTTACGCTAACAACCGATCCCCTTTCTTCCTCATCTCCCTTTTCTTTTATAGAGCTTTGAGACCCACCAACTTTCCTAAATCACATTTTAATTAAGTTTTAATAAAAATATACTAAATATTCTCCTCCGCACAAGTGTCGTCCATCCCCCTCTTTCCTCCAATAATTATTTTCTTTAAATTATTAATTGACTCAATTCCCCCACCCACCTAGAGTTGCTCCTACATTCCCTCCTAGGGGTTCATAGATCCCCTTACATGTTTTAAATACTTTCCCTAAAATGAAGTTGCTAAATTAGTTCATTATTAGAAGGTTCTTAATTTCAGATTCCTTACTATGTTGACCTCGCTTTTTACCATAAGTTCAACTCTTTCCTTTATTATGTTTCCCCCATTCCTAAGTTTCCTAATTTTTGTTATCCCCTTCTTTCCCCTTTTTATTAAAGCCCAAAATGGCAGTTGCGCTATTAAATCTTTCCCATTTATTATTTATTTAATATCTTATGTACTTTCACAAGTTAGGAAATAATTTCTTCTTTGCAAAATTTAAAAACCATTAGTTTTAATTTAATTCTTACTCTCGTCATTTACCCCAAGAATTTTATGAAGACCCAACTATTACTTAAGTGGGTTTTTGTTTAATTGCTATTTTTATTCTAGGGTCTTTTTCTTAAGGTTAGGTTAAATTTTTGTCCTAGAAAAGCTTTAGACTTAGGACTTAGATTCTGAACTAGGCGACACTTGGTTAGGGAAGTTGTTTAAGGATTTCTTAAGGCATTAATGTCTTAGGGCCATCTAGGTTCATTTCTTCATCATCAACAACGCGACGTGCCCTTCAGGACGCACTATGTGCTCCAAGGGTGCCACTCGCCTCATTCGTTTCTTTTGCACGATGTGCCCTTCAGGATGCACCACGTGCTCCAAGGGTGCCACTCACTTCTTGTGGTTCTTTTGCGTGACATGCCCTTCAGGATGCACCACATGCTTCAAGGGTGCCACTCACCAGCTTGACTGATTGGTAGACATCTATAACCCCTGGAGTCAACACTCCGCCAGGTGAACTTGTGGGAGACTAAGGGCTCTAAGGAATAAGGCCCCCGCCTTATTGCATGCCCCTTAGAATCATCGTGAGCGATTGCCGCAGTTTGCCCTCACGACATCGTGGATCCTCTCGAACTAGGTAATCGTTAACCTACAGTTCGAGCCATGACGGGAGTGCTAGTAGGCTGTGGTAGGGCTGCTGTCCACACCTCTCCCTCAACCTCTCTGGAAATCGTATGTGTGGCCCCTTTACTCCATATGTGAGTCTGGTCGGCAAGCTATCGTCAGCCTGCATCATCAACAATCATGTCAGAACATGTCCACATCATATCATCAAATCAACGAAATATCATAGTAAATAAATCAACCCAAATAGCACACTCCCTGACTCAATCCGGAGTCCAAGGGGTCCCATCGATGCCTCTGCATCCTCAAGGTCCAAAACCCTGCACACTCAACAAAACTGAGTCAATAGCACCTGTCTATGTCAAAGAAGTAAAACATCATGTCATCTATCATAACGCATCATCATCAAGGATAAATTTTTTATCATCATAAAAGTCCAGATCACTTGCGAGAAAGTGTCCTCAAAGAATAAGTTTTCTCAGTGCGCCAGAGCGAGATGTTACACTTGATGTGGTAGTATGAGACTTTGACGAAAGAACTAGCTTACTTCTTGATCCGAGTGATGATATTTTTCAATTTATGTTCCTCAAGGGTGGATTTACTGATCATTATATTAATGATTATCATCGAATCCCCAAAGAACGAGAGAAATCTAATATCTACTTCCTTAGCTAGATGTAGCCCAGAAAGAAGGGTAATGCTTATGCGCGATTGTTTGATAGATAGGGAAGGCCCTAGGCATAGGAAATAATTGAGGTTCCTCTAGGATTATGGAGACACCCCCCTATTCCTGCCACCCTAACATCATCATTCTTATCAATAATTTATTATACAATATATTTTTTATGCAATTGCAGAAATACATTTTTCTATCCACAATAAACATGAATATGTTTATTACATTCCATGTTTAGGTTTTTCATACATGTAAATTAAGGTTTCATGTGAACCTTCCTCTAGTAGAGATTTTCAATGAGGGTAAACTGGGGGAAGGGTCAACCAACCCTTCCTATAACATAGAATTCTCATTAAGGGGGAGGTCGGGAAGGGTTGGCTAACTCTTCCTATAAAAATGTATTCCCATTGAGGGGGAGCTGGGAGAAGGGTCAACCATCCCTTCATCCTTCATAGAATTTTGATCAAGGGGGAGCATGAGGAAGGGTTGATTGACCCTTCCTCAAGCATATTATTCTCATTGAGGGGATCCTATAGAAGGGTATACTAACCCTTCCTCCAACATGGCATTCTGATCAAGGGGAGCCCAGAGAAGAGTCAGTTAAACCTTCCTCCAAAATAGTATTCTCATCGAGGGAGAGCTAAGGGATGGATCAATTGATACTTCCTCCAAATTAATACTCTAATTGAGGAGGATACAGGGGGAGGGTCAATTGACCCTTCCTCTCGTAGAGTATTCTTGGAATGGGTGAGTTATGGGAAGGGTCATCCAAACCTTCCTTTAGCATATAATTCTTTTCAAAGGGAGCCCAAGGAAGGGTTGACTAATCCTTCCTTAAGAATATTATTCTCATCAATGAGATCATATGGAAGCATTGATTGATGCTTTCTTCAACATAGAATTACCATCGATAACAAGCTAGGGGAAGGGTTAGTCGACCCTTCCTCCAACATAGAATTCTCGTTGGGGGGGATTGTAGAGAATGGTTCACTAAACCTTCCTCTAGTATATTATTCCTATTAAGGGTGATTAGATTGATCCTCTCTCTAGAAAAAAATACTCATTAAGGGGGATCCCATTGAAAGGTCATTTGACCCTCCCACAAGAACACCATTTTCATTGAGGGAAAGCTAGGGGAAGGGTAAGTTGATCCTTCTTCCAAAAAATAATTCTCATTGAGAGGGAACTTGAAAAGGGTTGGTGAACCCTTCCTAGAGCATAGTATTCTCATCAAGGTGATCCCAATGAATTTCATATCGTGTCTTCCTCCATTATATTATTCTCATTTAGGGGATCATGGGAATGGTCAGTTGACTCTTTCTCTAGCATAGTATTTTTGTTGAGGGGAAGGATGTGGAAGGGTCAATTGACCCTTCATCAAGCATAGTATTCTCTTCAAGAGTGAGCCTGAGGAAGGGTCAATGGACCCTTCATCAAGCATAGTGTTCTTGTTAAAGATAAACCTAGGGAAGGGTTAACTGACCCTTCCTTAAGCATAGTATTCTCTTTGAAAAAATCCAATGGAAGGGTTGACCAACCCTTGAGTATATTATCATTGTTGAGGGGTGGATTGGGGAAGGGTCAATTGACACTTCCTCTATAATATATTTCTTGGTAAAGGGAGCTCAGGGAAGGGTTGACTGATATTTTTTCTATATTATATTCCCCATCAAGGGGATCCTATTGAAGAGTTAGATGAACCTTCTTTGAGCATATTATTCATGTCAACAAGGATATCGAGGAAGGGTCAGGTGACCCTTCTTCAAACATAGCATTAATGTTGAGGGGGATCTTGGGGATGGTTCAACGAACCCTTCCTCAAGTATAGTATTTTCATTGGTGGGGATACCAATGAAGGGTTAGTCAACCATTCCTTGAGCATAATGATCTTATCAAGGGGGATATGGGGAAAGGGTTAATTGACCCTTTCTCTATATTATATTTTCCATCAAGGGTATCCCAAGGAAGAGTTGGCCAAAACTTCTTCAATAATATTAGTCACTTCAACAAGGATATTAGGGAAGGGTAAACCAACCATTCTTGGAACATAATATTATTTTCAAGGGGGATCTTGAGGAAGGGTTGATCAACCCTTCCTATATTGTGGTACTCTCGACAACTAAGGTCCCAAGGAAGGTTTTGTTGACTCTTCCTTGAGCATAGAATTGTTTTCAAGGGAGATCATCGGGAAGGGTTGGCAAACCCATCCTTGAGAGTAGTAATCTTGTCAAAGGGGAGACCAAGAAAGGGCTAGATGACCCTTCCTCTCAATTAGATTTCCCATCAAGGGGAGTCTAGGGAAGGGTTATTAGACCCTTATCGATCATAATAAGAAATTCAAGTCAATGGGAATCATGGGGAAGATTCAATTGACCCTTCCTCAAGGATAGTATTATTTTTGTGGGGGTGCCTAAGGAAGTGTCAATTGAACCTTCCTCCAACATGGTATTCTCATCAAGGAGGAGCCTAGGGAAGGTTTATCCTATTGAAGTATTATGTAGCTACGAAATATATTTGTATTGTATTTGATCAAGTCAAAACCCTAAAAGAATAATGCTAAAGTATATTTGTAATTTCGGCTCAGGAAAATAATAATTATTATATTTTGTACTTGCAATATGAGAAGTCGACCATGCAAGAAAAAGTCAAAGTAAATTATATTTTCCAGAAAAGATAGGTTGGCCTTGTGGGAAAAGTTCACTGGAAGAATGACTATAAATAAGGTGATGCCTTACTCATTTGGTGATCACAACTAACACAGTTATAGCGCAAGTTTGGAGGAGACCTGCAGTTGCAGCTGTAGCTAAAAGAGGAAGGATAAGACACATCTCTTGGTCTTGGTTTTCTCTCTCTCATGTGCTACCTCGCTAGGGTAATGCACTAGGGTTTGAATTGTTCCTTGGTGTATCTCTTGATGTATGTATTGGTATAATACTTGGTGTATATTTTGGTGACAAGGCAAAAGACTAGTAGCAGGGTTTCCCTTGAGTAGAAGGGTTATCTAGGACATTTATCTCCAAGAGAGAATTGTACTTACATTGTACTTGGTTGATGAACATATACTGAAGAAATTCTATTGGGTTTTCTTCCCCAAGAGGGTTTCCCCGGATAGATCGCCATGTGTTGTGCTCGGGGGTGGCACATGTAGGTGCCTATGGTTGGGTGGTGATGACGTAGCATCGTCTATGGAAAAATGAGCACGTAAAAGTAGTTAAATTGTTATGGGAAATCTAAACCTAACTAGTTTTAGGAAAAATTCAACATGGTATCAGAGTTGGTTTCCTTCAGACAGTTTAATCGTTGGAAGGGAGATCGTGATATTTACCTTGCCACTACAGTTTACTGTTGTAGTTTTCCGTAGTACCATGTCGTTGCAAAATTTATTTTGTCAAGATCATTGAGAACCTTTTGTAGGATGTTTGGCCTAATTCCTTCACAAACAGGTGTCAATATCATTGAGCACCTTTTGTAGGATGTTTGGTCTAATTCCTTCACAAACAGGTGCACCCTACCCCAACACATCTCTAGCTACCTTTAGATTGCAAGTTGGAGCACTTTGAAGTTTTAGGGTTCATTGTTGCTTGTCGTTGTTTTCGGTTGGTGCCGCTGCCACCGAAGGTATGTACTTGTATATGTTTAAACTGTATCACTATCTTGAGGTTGTTTGCAGGAGAATGGATATTTTTTCCAAACAACAATCATAGATCTAGAGGGTTCTCAAATCTAGCACATTCAGAGGAACAACACACTGCAGGTTTGATTGTTTTGATATGCCTCTAGATGTTATGGAATTATTGCGATCTTATGAACATATAGTTGTATTTTGATCTATTGAATTTATTATTATTGTACTAACCTCTATTAAAAGTTAAAGTTATGAGTTGACTTTAGTCAACATATTAGATTGATTAAGTTTGAGATTTTAGAGTTTATTTGCCTTATATTCTCTAACTCATATTTTTGTCAAAGAAAGCATATTGTCTTAGTACATGGGACATTTTGGAGAGAATACTTGTCATATTGAATGAAGGAGACTCATAAGATAAGAAACAACACTCATTCTTGGAGATAAGACTCGAGGTTCCAGGTTTGATTGATTAAATTGATAAGTTTCCAACTTGCACATATCAAATTTGATAATTGCTACATTACAATTAAACACTATAGCTATGTCAACAGTCTTTGAAAGATTCTATTACTACTAGGTACAACAAATACTTGGTAGCATGTGAGTACTATTGATATAAATGATTTTTGTACTTGTTTGTAAGATGAACTAACATCTCCTCTAGGAGACAATTCTTGTTTTTATTTCAGGAAGGTCACCTTGGTAAAGCTATGATGATTACCATAAAATTTGTCCTTCATTTTTGTTACCATAGATACGTTCTTATGAAAATGCTATTATATTGGAAATACTTTTGCTCTTTTTTTTTTTTTGTCTCGGGCAGGTTATCTTACAAATTCCATGGAAGTTACCATGGATATGTATGTGTTCCAGGAAGGTTACCACGGAATCATGTCACCAGTGACAACTTTTAGAGGGAGTTGCAATGACAATTGTAGAAAGAAACATATTAGATATCCTCCAGTTTGAGACATGGAGAAGACTGACAATCATGAAGAGTCCATTTCCAAGCAGTGAAAGAAAAGCCAAAGAAGTTTTGGACATCATGCACTTAGACATGAGTGGACCAATGAAAACCACTTCACTTAGTAGGTATGTACATTATGTTTAATTTATTTATGAATTCTCACATAAAAATTGGATCTATTTCTTGAAAACAAAAAGCGAAGTATTCAACAATTTCAAGGAATTCAAAGCCCTTGTAGAAAATATTTTTGAAAAGAAGAGAAAGAATTCGAGGTTAGATAATGGAGGAGAGTTCACATCAGATGACTTCAACGGATTCTATGGAGAAGTTGGGATTAATAGGGATCTCACTACTCCCTACAGTCCTCAACAGAATGGTGTAGGAGAAAGAAAGAACCGAATGATGACAGTTGCAGGTAATGAAATTGTACCAAAAGAGAATGTTCCAAAGAATCATAACATGACAGAACCACAAAGACCTACATAAATGATTATAAAGAAAAGAAGACCAACTTGGGCTTGTTAGATTATTCAAGATGCCGAGAAGTATGGTGCTCTAGTTGGATCTTTCAGAGAAAGAAAGAAACCTTGACCATATTCTAGTTACATGGCATTGTTATGTGATATCATTGATGTTGAGACTACCTATTATGAAGAAGATGTAAAGAAGAAAGTATGGAAGGATGCCAAGATTGAGGAATACCATTCCATTATTAAGAATGATATTTGGGATGTGGTTCCAATACCGAAAGAGAAATTAGTTGTGAGTTCCAAATAGATCTACAAGACAAAACATTAAGTAGATGACAGTATCGAGAAATACAAGGAAAGATTCATGGCTCATGGTTTCTCCTAGAAAGAAGGAATAGATTATGAGGAGACATTTTCTCCCGTGACGAGATACAATTCGATTAGAACTACACTTGTGATAGCTGTAGTAATGAAATGGAAGATACATGAGATGGACATAAAGACATATTTTCTGAATGGTGTAATGGAAGAGAAAGTGTACATGGAGCAACCACAAGGATTCAAGACACATGACATGCAGAAACACGTGTGCAGATTGAAGAAATCCTTGTGTGGATTGAAACAAGCACCTAGGGCATGGTAGAATTGACATTTTTATGACGATCTTGAGCTTTACCAAGAGTAAAGTAGATCCCAACCTTTACTACAAGGATGTGGATGGTGGACTAGTAATATTACTGTTATATGTGGATGACTTGTTTCTAATAGGGAAGGAGAAGCTCATCGCCGGGTGCAAGAGAAATATTGCATCAGAGTTTGAGATGAAAAAATTGGGTATGATGCATTATATCTTGGGTCTAGAGGTGTGCCAAAAACCATACGAGATTTTCCTTAGCCAAGGAAAATATGCGGTAGAGATCCTGAAGAGATTTGAAATGATGGATTGTAAATCCATGCCCACACCAATGGTGACGAACTTGAATTTATTGAGTGATACTTCTTTAGGGACAGTTGATATCACCATGTACAGGCATATGATTGGTTTGTTGATGTCTTTGACGAACACTAGGCTAGATATATGCTTTGCTGTGAACACTTTGAGTCAGTATATGGTTGAACCAAGATGTGTTCACTTGATTGTGACAAAGCACATGTTAATGTACCTAAAGGCTATGATAGAATTTTGACATTGATATGGTTCAGATTGTAAGATAATACTGCAAGGCTATGTTGATTCAGATTGGGCCGATAGTGTCACATATCAGAAGAGTACATCGGGATGTTGCTTCAGTTTTGGGTCAGCTATGATTTCTTGGCTCAGTAGGAAGCGGACTAGTGTGGCACTTAGTACGACCGAGGAAGAGTGTATAAAAACATGTTCAACTAGTGGTGAAGCAGTGTGGCTTCATAAGTTTCTTGAAGGATTGTTTGATCTCGAGTTGGAGGTGACTTGTATATTGTGTGACAACTAGAGTTGCATAAAGTTGTCAGAGAACCCTATGTTTCATGACAAGTTCAATCATATCAAGATCAAGCACCATTATATCTGAGACATGGTGAAAAAGAGAGTAGTGAAGCTCTAATATGTTTCTTTAGATGAGCAGGTAGAAGATGTGTTGACCAAGCCTCTGTCACGGGTGAAGTTCGTGTACTTCAGGGAAAATCTTGGTGTGGTACAGAAGGACATCCCTAGTAAGAGGGAGTGATGAGTTACAGATGCAACTCTAGGGACAGTAGAAACAATGGGTAGTCATTCACGGGCACGTTACTGACTGTGGCACCAGTCAACATGACCTCACACAAGGTCAATAGATGTCGAGCCTTTGGGGATGGTGAGTTTTCCCAGCTTTTTAGGCTGGAGGGCCAACCCATGTGGTTGGAGGTGTTTCCTAGCCTTGAGATAGATGGGTATTGTATGCACACTACATCGCCTACCCCTTGTGGTTAGATGCCCAAATTCTGTGTGAGATGGATCCCTGGTTTGCCAACTAGAAGGACTAGCCTTACAGATAGATTCCAAATTCTATGTGAGATAGGAAATTTCCTAGTTATGTAAGAACTATTTGTCTAGATTCCGTGTGAGATGGACATATGTGACAGTTTCCTAGACTCCGTATGGATTGGGTAGTAGTGCAGTTCTATTGGAACTGGCTAGTTGCCTAGCTTTGAGTGAGCTAGATGAAGTCCTATAATGATGTAAGGTCTGAAAGGACGCTGAGACCCATAAGGTCTGATAGGATGATGAGGATATTCCCACTAGAGAGATGCTATGTATGTTGATGAAGCCCCAGTTTCATGACTATGACATGACCATCAAATAGTCTGTGTGACTATGATAGAGCCAGTGTATGGCTATGATGGTGACTGTGATGTATCGATTCATCAGATAGTTTGTGTGTGACTATGACAGAGCCTGTTTGGCTATGATGGTGATACTTGTGACATGATTTGTTTGATCATGAGATATCCTGTGTGGCTATGGTGATGCTACCTGTATATTGGTCTATAATACCATGTGATTAGTGGTAGTCTTGTACATACCATGTGTAATGAATGGATGTGATTGAGACTACTAGATGAAAAACATCATGGATAATACCTCCCTAGCTAAGAGGGAGTGTTGATGTTACATAACTTCTAGTGATGTATATATTCATGGAAATTCAACAAGTAAATGGTCCAGATTACAAATGCATACATAAACATTATTGAAGATCGTGCCAGAAAAATACCTTCCTTGCTAAGAGGGAGTGTTGAAGTATTATGTAGCTGTGGAAGATATTCTTATTGTATTTGATCAAGTCAAAACCCTAAAAGAATAATGCTAAAGTATATTTGTAATGTCGGCTTAGGAAAATAATTATTATTGTATTTTGTACTTGCAATATGAGAAATCGACCCTGCCATAAAAAGTCAAAGTAAATTATATTTTCCAGAAAAGAGAGGTCGAGCATGTGGGAAACGTTCACTGGAAGAATAAGTATAAATAAGGTGATGCCTTGTTCATTTGGTGATCACAACTCACATAGTTATAGCACAAGTTTGGTGGAGAGTTGTAGTTGCATCTTGTAGTTGTAGCTGCAACTACAAGAGGAAGGATAAGGCACATCTCTTGGTCTTGGTTTGTCTCTCTCTCATGCACTACCTTGCTAGGGTAATGCACTAGGGTTTGGATTTTGCGTTGGTGTATCTCTTGGTGTATGTCTTGGTATAATACTTGGTGTATATAATGGGACAAGGCACAAGTATAGTAGTAGGGTTTCCATTAAGTAGAAGGGTTATCTGGGACATTTCTCTCTGATAGAGCATTGTACTGACACTATACTTGGTTGATGAATATACACTAAAGAAGTTATGTTGGGTTTTCTTCCCCAAGAGGGTTTCCCAGGATATATATCTATGTGTTGTGCTTGGGGGTGGCACATGTAGGTGCCTATGGTTGGGTGACGATGATGTAGCATCATCTATGAAAAAAGAGCACATAAAAGTAGTTAAATTGCTATGGTAAATCTAACCCTAACTAGTTTTAGGAAAAATTCAACATAGCCAACCCTTCCTCGAGCATAATATTATTATCAATGGTGAGGTTGAGGAAGGGTAAACTAATCCTTCCACTATATTATTTTTCCCATTAAGTGGAGATAGGGGAAGGATGGGGTAAATATTCCTATAGATTAGATTTCCTATCAAGGGGATCTTAGGGAAGGGCTAGCCGAAAATTGATCATGCATAGTATTATTGTAGAGGGGGATTTTGAGGAAGATTCAAATGACCCCTCCTCCTGATCAGATTTTTCATTAAGGGAATCCCAAGGAAGAGTCAATTGACCCTTACTCCATATTAGTATTTTGATTGAGAGGGAACCCTAGGAAATGTTGGCTAATTCTTCCACTATATTAGTTTTTTCATTAGGGAACCTTGGTGAAGGGTTGGTTGATCCTTCCTCCAACATAGTGTTCTCATTAAGGGGGATCCTAGGGAAATTTCAACTGACTCTTCCTCCATCATTTTATCCTAGTTGAGTGGAAGCCTAGGGAAGGGTAAGTTGACCCTTCCTTGAGCACAGTATTCTAGTCAAGGGGAAGCCCATAAAAGTTTTAGTTGATTTTTTTATTTAAATCTCAGGGATAGGTAAACCCACCCTTCATCTATATTATCATTCTTGTTGAAGGTGAGAACATGAAATAAATAATTGACTCTTTCTCCAAATTAATATACTTATCAAGGGGGATCTTAAGGAACAATTAGTGAACCCTTTCTTGAGCATAGTAATTTTATCATAGGGTATCTCAGTGATGGGTAGGAAAATCCTTCCTCCAACATAGTATTCAAGTCATACGGGAGATCAGGGAAGTGTTGGTTGATCCTTCATAAAGTATAGTATTCATTTTGTAGGGTTGCTAGAGAAAGGTTAGTTGATCATGATTTAAGCTTAAAAATCATGTAGAGGGGGAGTCTTGTGAAATGTTATTTTATCCTTCCTTGAGATTAGTATTCACACCAATAATATCCAAGGGGAGGGTTGGTCATTCCTTCCTAAAGTATAGTATTCTTATTGAGTAGGATCTCCTAGATGGTTTGATTGATCCTTCCTGAAGCATAATATTTGTGTCAAGTGGGGACCTCAAGAAAGGGTTGTTTGACCCTTCCTCGAGATAATTGTTTTGCATCGTTTTCATCATTGAAGATCTAGGGGAAGGGTATCCCAATCATTCTTGAAGCATATTATTCATGTCTATTAAGATTTCTGTGGTGAGTGTTGTTTTTAGTTTTAAGAGATTCCACAATATTATCGATTGATTGTTGATGTTTCAGATCCATATTGAGATCCATCTTCAAGACAAAGAGCCAAGGAGAAAAGATGTGAGGAGCAACAATAAATATTGAATCGTTAAAGGAAAGGAAACCTAATATGTCTACTGTTTAGGAGAAACCCTAAAATTATCTTTATTAGAGTTAAGGTAAAATGATATAATATAATACTTTTATAATAATATTTTTAATCCCAAAAATTGAATGGAATCCTTAAATTAATATTAATAATTCTTTAAGGTGCTCAAATAATACAATTAATTCTAAGTTAAAGGAATTAAAAACCCTACGAAAACCTAAAATTATTCTAATAAAAAAGAAAATAAACATTAAATTTATTAAGATAAGGTCAATACTAAAATTAATACTAAAATTAATGTTATTCATCATAAAGCTTTAATGAAAAACCTATTATTAATGTAAATTATTCAAAATCAACCATGGTAATGATATTAGTATTAATGCAAAATATTCAATATTAGTTTTAATAATAATAGTATGAAGGCTATGGTTTAAAAATGTTATGATTTACTAATGTTACTAGTATTAGATTATTAATGTTATAATAAAATATTTAGTAAAAGTATTATTAAGTATGAGGAAATATTAGTTTTAATAATAATAGTATGAAGGCTATGGTTTAAAAATGTTATGATTTACTAATATTACTAGTATTAATATTAGATTATTAATGTTATAATAAAATATTTAGTAAGAGTACTATTACGTATGAGGAATTGGAACAATATTAATAATTTGATAGAGCTTATGTTAGTATTTTAAAAAAATCTAAAATTACTCAAATGGAAAGAGAATAAACATTAAATTTATTAAAGTAAGGTTAATACTAAAATTAATGTTATTGATAAAAATAATAAAAAATGTTTTAATGAAAAACTTATTATTAATATAAATTATTCAAAATTAACCTTGCTAATAATATTATCATTAATATTAATATAAAATTTTCAATATTAATTTTAATAATAATAATAATATTAAAATATTATGATTTATTAATATTACTAGTATTAGATTATTATTGTTATAATAAAATCGTTAATGAGGATACTAAAATATGAAGAATTGGAACAATATTAATGATGTGATAGAATTTATATTAAGTATGAAGAATTGGAACAATATTAATGATGTGATAGAATTTATATTAGTATTTTAAAGCTAGAGTTTAAAATAATATAGTTAGTATTATATTAATAATATATACATGATACATGTACATACACATACATAATAAATACATATTCCTCTTTCACATACATGCATGATTCATGCATGATTTAAAAATGTTATGATTTATTAATATTATATTATTATTGTTATAATAAAATCTTTAGTGAAGATATTATTAAATATGAAAAATTGAAACAATATTAATGATGTAATAGAATTTATATTAGTATTTTAAAGCTAGAGTTTAAAATAATATAATTAATATTATATTGATAATATATACATGATACACGTACATACATAATAAATATATATCCCTCTTTCACATACATGCATAAACCTAGAATTCATTCATTTGGATTTTTTTAGATGAAGGTATCAACATACAATGAATTAGATGACTCCCACTTCAAAGCCAATCAACAATATTACCCAAATACAAAGTTGAAGCATCCTGCAAACATATAGAAGCAACACAAACAAAAAGTATTAGATTCTTATAAATGAAAACCAATATTTTGGAATTATACTATGGGTATGAAATTGGGAATTAGAGAAATCCCTTTATTAATCAAACCCAACTTGAAAACTTGCCCATGAAGAAGCGATCGCAACCCATCCAAGAATATTTGGGATTGAAACCATTATTCAATGAAATCAAAGGAGAAATTTGTAGAAATCCAATGCTTGAGGAATACTCCAAAATTATCCACATACTAAATTCCCACATATTGAATTTCGAAATTACTAAGTTGGAGTTTAAGAAATTCTCTATGTTTTCCCAACCTTGCATGATTAATCCTAAATTTTTAATCGAATTGAACATAATCTTCTATTTTCACAAGTTCAACGTGGATTGATCCTTCACATCCCATAATTTTTGCCTCTACGCATACTCCGTGTAATCAAAATGACTTCATTGGAAAAGAGAATGGATGAAATTATAAATTAAATTTATAATTTTTTAAACATACACAACAGTTACAATTTTACAAAATAGTTTTTGTTTTCTTCTTCTAGATATTATTTATTTATTTTTAAATAAATAAAGCTAATAACCTTAAATTTCTGGGTAAAAGAATGCTATAAATAAAAAAATACTAAATTATTTATTGTATATTATCATGTGTACAAGAATTTTAAATTCTCATTATTATTTTTAACTCTCACCTCTTAATTCTACTTTAACTTAGTTTATATAGCAAACATCATTAATGAAGGAATATAGATTAACCTCCACTACATAAAATCTTAACTTAGTATGATGTGGAATACATGACCATTATTTTATTTTTTCCTTGAAAAATCCATTTTAGTCCCAAATTTCCTCTAATTCCTTTGACCAAAACCCAACCATGTTCTTGGCTACAATCTGAAGAGTTCACTTCTAATCATTAAACTCAACTATACACTTCAATCTATGATAGTTGAAACATAAATAAGATTCTTCATCAAACCACGTAGAAACAAAACATCACTTAGGAATCCACAAAGAGATGGAACTCATTCTAGTTACTAGAGACACAACATTATCACCAAACTCCATTTGAAATTTTCCCATTCTTTAAATTTTCTAAAGGTCTTCTTATTGAAAGTCATATGTGTTGATGCTCCATTTTCTACATACCAACTAACACTGGGAGTGGTATTATTAACGATGCACACTTTCCTTGATGATTATTATTAATGGTGGATAATTTCCCTGATAATTATTAATGATGGATAATGATGGATAATTTCCTTGATGATTACTTTTATTGATGATGAGAATCAAATATGTATGTTTACTTAAGGATTATCATGATCATTTCTTTGATGGAATATACTTCTTCTTATGATGCATTGTGGCTCATGTTTGATATGCATGCATATATTATGATGATTTTTTTGAAAGGTTGACCTTGCATTACCTGTTTTTTTCCTAGGACCCACATTGTAATGTACTTCATTACCAACAAACTCGAAAATTTGCTGAAATGCCAATATGTGATGTACCCATTGACCGGGTACCTCAAAATTCACTTTCTTGACGGATTCAAACTTCTGATACCATATAATAAATAAAGAAGCATGATGCAGTCACATGCAATAATCAAGAAACATATGTATCTATAAAATATATGTTTCACATGCCATGCACATTGTTAACAACAAACACATGTATTGTAGACACAACACAAAGTTAATAAATACACATGAAAATATAATTATACAGAGAAACACATAATAGAGAACTTATCTTTAAACAATAGCTTCACCAACTGGCTGCAAACGTCAGACATTCTACCCAATCTTTGGCTATGTGGCAGATAAAATCTCTACAATAGGCTACCCCAGAGCCGAGGCTATGAATCCACAAGGACAGGTGCCTAGGTCGACTCTAAGTTTCACACACTAGTCAACTATCAAGCTCTCACAATTTTCTCTACCACACAAAAATCCTAGTTTTTCAGCTCTCTTTCCCCCTTAGCTTGCACAACCCCCCAAAATGAACCCCCTTCTTTGCAGTGCAGTCCCTTAGGCTATTCCACTTCTTTCTAGGGCTCTAGTGCTATTGGTAAGGAAATCTCAATGCTGGAAACTCCAAAGATTCTCAATTGTAGATAGTTCTTTCACATTTTCCATCATTCCCATGCACACGTGGATCAATTTCTTGTTGGAATAACCAATAAATACCTACAACCAACTAGCAATGGCTCTCTACCTCCAACAATTTGTTTCCATGCCTAAAAAAAGAACAAGAGCAAGAAGGAATGAGGAACAATTTAGGAATGAGTGAGTAATGATTCATGAACCCCTCCATAACCAAAAACATGTTTTGTATAGTTACATGAAATAATGCACCACATGGCCTCCCCAATAAGCCCACACAACCACTTTTCCCAACTAATTCCAAGATGGGTAAATAACATAAAATATGATAAGATTTGGCTTAGCCCATTTAGCTCCCTCTCTCGTGAAATCATAGCCCCTTATAACTCTGTCCTTGTTCATCTTACATCTATCAATGCATTTTTATTATTATATTCAAAGTATTACATTGTTAGGCTCTTCAGACTTTCAACTTTACATACACTCCAACCTTTCATCAAATATACATAAATACATTATTAATATAGGGACTTAAAACCAAGGTATTACATTCCCCTCCCCCTTATTTGGAATTATTCTCAGTGCATAACACCATGCAGGTGTACCTATATAGATTTTTTATCAAAAAAAAAAAAAACAACTGCGAGTATTCCTCTCGCATTGTATCTTCCAACTCCCATGTCCCCTCTTCAGGGTTGTAGCATGCCCACTTGAACTTTACCTACCCTATGGATTTCTTCCAGAGCACCATGACCTTCTTGTCCAATATACACACTGGTTGTACTCGAAAGTCTTCTTCTGGTTCCATCTGAATCAAAGTCCAATCAATGACATGGTTAAGATCATGCACATAATTTTTCAATAAAGATACATGAAATACATTATGCACATTCATGGAAGTAGAAAATGCAAGCATGTATGCAACTAGCCCTATTCTGTCCAATATCTCAAATGGACCACAAAATCTAGCTACTATCTTGGGACAATTTCCCAACTTCAATGAGCTCTTCTTCGGCTTCAATTTAAAAAATAATGTTGTCCCACTTTAAATTCTTTGTTGTCCTGCTCTTATATGCATAATTCTTTTTCTTATCTTGTGTTGCGTTCACTTTCTGCTTAATTTTAACCATCTTCTCTTCCATATCCTTGAGCAATTCTAGCCAAATTACTATTATGTCTGTTGGGTTATCCCAACTCACTAGAGTGTTGCATTTTCTACCATACATAGCTTCAAATGGGATAATCTTCAATGAATCTTGATACCCATTTTTGTAGGAAAACTCAACTAAATGCAAACAATCTTTCCACTTAGATGGCTTATCTATCACATGCATTCTTAACATGCCTACAATCACTTGGCTGAGTCTCTTTGTCTTCCCATTTGACTATTGATGGTATGTTGTACTAAAGTTCATATTTGTACCAAATCCCTTAAACAATCATCTCCAAAAGTTTGAAGTAAACTTTGTATCTCTATTTGAAACAATTACCTTAGGTATTCCAGTCAACCTAGCAATTTCCTTCATGTAAATTTATGCAATATTAGATACCTTATGAGTCATGTAAATTTGACATTGATCTTAAGGCTTCATTTAATTATCAACTCAGGGTTCTTTTGAAACTTATGAGACACAGATGCTATCTGCAGGAAATTAAGAATCTATAGATTGACTATTTTATAATGAATTTACATGAATGTCTATTAAAACCAAATCTTTCATATCAAAATCAACAAAGGAACTACTTTGATTGTCTCAGTTTGACTATTGAATGTCTTATTCATGGGTTTCAAAGATCCCTAACAATACTCTAGAAGTGAAACTTGAAATCACAATCATTTCATTCAAACTTCAAACTCTATCTTACTGAAATAAACATCAAATGAAGTAAACAAGGAAATCTGGTAGCTACCATTTATAGCATGCATATACAACAACAATATTGGAAATTCAAGACAAAATAGAATATATAAACTAAAGAACATAGTACATAGCTAAATAGCTAAACTAGAAATCTAACTATGCAAAATAAACATGAAGTACCTCCTTGAAGTGGGCCCTCCTTCAAACAGGTACAACAAAAAGATAATTGCTACGACAACTACTATTCACTCACAATCTCAAATTGAAACTAGAAGAGCATATTTATATATTGCAAAAAATCCAAGTCTGATCACAAAACGCTTACAACATCACTCACACACTTCGAAATATAGTTTATACTTTCTATTTTTTGGTTAGCTAACATATGAATGCAACTGAGTTTTATAGGTAAATATGGGAATCAAACCCAAGCTGTTTGCATTTACATTTATCCCCAAACTAAGGATGCATAAATGTTTTCCATAAAAACTAAAATGCATTTCTAAATTGTATGTACAGTCTGAGAGTGTAAAAGATGCCAACAATCCACGAATTTCAAGGGAGAAATTCACGGGAATCAATTAGTAATCTCAAATTTCTCTCTATATTCCCTCTTCGCCCTTGTCCAGTTGTTCCATGATAAGGCCAACTTGGTTTCTTCATAACTTGTTGCCATTAAACTCTGAAAAACCTTCATCCTCTATCTTAACTCTGGAGTATGCGACTTGAAATCTGTTTGAATATTTCTTGAAACTTATGGTTAGCACCCTTTATATTTTATTGAAGAAAAAAACTCATAAATCTATTATAATTTCATTATATAAA
>JASDQU010242556.1:65153-86531 GCA_032191745.1 Picea mariana | reverse complement strand
ATCAATCTTATTAATAATTATGATTTTAGTCAATATCATGGTGGGAAATATACTTTTGATCATAGATGTATCTTAGATAAAGATTTTCAAAAAAATTGTACCATGGATACTTTATCAACAATCTCATAATCAATGTCTCCTGGTGCATCCACATCAGGATCAAATAATGAAGCTATTGAAAATTTTCAAGGAAAAACTTTAAATATCAATTCTAAACTTGAAGAAATTCAAAAATAGCAATAAATCAAGACATTACAAAAACATTATGGGGAATTCGCATGGGAATACATTGATATGTGTGGAATCCACCCTTATCCATGTATTCATCATATTTACATAGAGGATAATTCTAATCCTGTCATGCAGCCCCAACAACGAATGAACCCTCTCTTGAAAGAAATTGTGAAAGATGAGTTGCGGAAATTACTCAATGTCAATTTTATATATCCATTTTTTGACAGTCAATGGGTATCTCCACTAGTTATTGTTCCTAAAAAAAATGGAAAATGGTGTGTTTGTGTATACTATATTTTATGGCCCTAAAATGCCCTACTTGTGCATACAGGGCATTGGCCTTTCTACTTGCACAATTTGCCAAATTACTATTAAGGATCTCTCTTTAAAAAACCATTTTTTGGAGCATGTGTGTGCCCTAATGCACTACTTCCCGTGTACACATACATGTTTCATACTAGACATCCCACATACATATGCAAGTTGAATGCTAAACAGCCCATGTTTACCTCCAAAAGTTGAAAAAAATAAAAAAAAGTTGCAAGGAATTCGACAAAGTTTACGGGCTATCGTGGGTTTCCTAACCATTTTACCCATTGTAGCCCATCCCCAAACCGAATAACCATATTTTTTTCATATAAAAAGAGGTCTTGGGGTCCCATCCCATAATTAAGCAAGAGATCAAAGAAACTCTAGCAAAATCCCTTTCCCTTCTAACCCAAGCTTTGTATCCCTTTCTGAGATTTGGCCTCAACATTCTCCTTCAACCCTTTCTCTTTATGCAATCCCTTCCATTTACCCAAAGAGATCAGTTGATTGTGAGATGCAATGCAGGAATGGTGCACTTGAAGCAGCAGTAAGAGGATCCCGGACCTAGTTCATGGAGATTTTGTCGATGAGAAGTTTGTAATACTTTAATCTTCAGTTTAAATAAAAGATTTATTTTCATGTCCCAATACTTTGTGTAATTATATCTTTGATTGATTAATGCATCTGCGTTTATATCTGAATGCTAACATTGATAGCTAGAGATGGTATATTTGTAGCATTGTTTGCCTAAGTTTTCTTGCAGGTCAGCTTTGGGAGGAGACCCGCGGCTTGCGAAGATACAAAGTTGAAGGAAGTCTACATCGGATGTTAGGGCCTAAGGTACACTTACCAATATTCCTTCTTCTCTTTTTGTCTTTTTGTTCATATAGTTTGGGGTAGTTTATGATTAGGATTGTCTTTTAAGGGAATTCAATGCTCTGCCTATACTCTGACCCAGTATAGTAATAGGGGGGTTTTCCCTGCTAGAAGAATTGGCAACTCCACTAGGGAATCTCTCTAGAGTCTTAGTGGGAGGTTTTTTTTGTTTTAATTGGTTTTTTAAATTCAATTTGAGTTTTTTTAAGTTTACTGAGTCAATTTAGGGTCTTTGGTCACCTTCCAGGTGCCTACCAACTTTCCCTTCCCAATCAGTCTGCCAAGTCCTTTTCTTTTTGAAAAATCTTAGTGGTGTACGTGCTCTACTTTGGCTCAACTCACATACATACGCAGTCTGCACAGTAGACAACTCACATACATATGCAGGTTGTTGGTGCAACATCCTGCATCTCTGTGTCTTGAAGGTTTTTTTTTTTTTAAAGAAAGGGGAGTCTTTCCCTTTCCTGACTTAAGCCTTGGGATTCTCAGGCCTTTCTTGGACTTTACAGGGTCTCTGTTAGTAGTCATAGGTTGGGTTAATGATTCGGTTTTAACTTGTTTCTTTATCTTCTTGTCTTCCTTAGAGGTTTAGAGTGAGATCTCAAGGTTTAGGTCCTCCTAATGGTTCTTTTGAATCCCTGCTTTTACGCATTTAGCCTAAGGTCTGTGTCAATATTCGGTTATGTTTTCTCTTTATCATGTTTTATGCTTTGAAAAACACAAAAAAGTCTCTTAATTTTGTTTTTCTTGTTTAAGCATTTCAAAAAAATCAAAAAGAATTGGTTGCACGTAGTTATGCACCTAGTTTGGTAGTGTAGCGTAGGTTCTCTATTTGCAAAAGAAAAGAGTTTCAGTTTCAAAGTTCTTTCTTATTTTACTGAAAGTATAAGTAGCTTTGCATCGTGAAATGAAAAATATATTTTAGGAAAATTTCAGTTATAAGATCTTGGAACACTGTTTTGAAAAGTTGACATTCACAAATATTTACAAGTTTTTGCTTTAAAATTTGAAGTATCTAGTTTGCCTTTTCATATAAATGCTCTAAAGTTTTCTCTTTTTTTTGTCTCTTCCAAACACCACTAATTGCATGTTCATATCCTTTGATTAAATCAAGCCCATAAAATTAACTCTCAACTTAAAATCTATTAGATTTCATGTTTGTAGAGTTCACCAACTAGTTGCTTTTAGGGCCTTGAAATAGGTGTGAAGAGGAAACTCTTCAAGGCCATATAAACAAACATCAGAGTCTGAGACAAGGAGTGTATAAAGTCCAACATCATAATATTTAGCCGGGACCCCTCTCTAACATAGGGGATAAACATGAGGTCACGTAAGGAAAGGTAGAGGAGATAACCCCTCCAAAGTCAGACCAAGCGTAGTGGGGATTGTATATTGAGGGTATTTCTTGGGAATCACACTGATCGCATTTGACTATGGAGCCTTGTGGACCTCGAATCCCTTTGATATCCTCATTTTTATTTTGAACCAATTTATTTCGACACCCTTGAAGGGCTTCAGACTTTTTATCCTGCTCATTACGATCAGCTCGACTGTCAACTGTACCCGCCAGGTGACTAACTACGAGTTGGCAACCTAGTTTCTTATTTTTACGGACTTACACAGGTGACTTTGGCGGTATATTGTGATACCTAGGGTGGACATTGGATCACTCTTTGCATATTATACCCAGAGGGTGCTTCCATTTTCAAGTTTCACTTGCACCGATAAGTTGCTCTAGTGTCAATTGGTGTAATTGTCCTTCCCATTAGTTATTTGTCTAATTGATTTTCCTTTGGGAACTTTTAGTGTGTGCTCTATGATTCATGCTAGCTAAACCTTACAGTGTTGATTTATCATTTCAAAATGTGGAAGATCAACAACTCCATCGTTTGCGTAGGCTTTAGGGCTTGTCGACGGTTACTTTGGAGCCACCTCTGCCACCGTTGAGGTGTAGGCTAGATCAAGAAGGATCGTTTGAAGCTACCGGGACGTAGGAAACTATACCCGAGTCAACTCCAAGAGAAGACTTTCCAGCCCCGGAGGAATCCATCAAACTAACATAGAGACCAAATGTTTCAGACTAGCAAATCCTCTGATCACCATCTTATCGGCACCGCTTCTAGTTCATATAGTCTCTCCCGAGGTGACTTCTCCAGAACACCAGTTTATTTAGCGATCGATGATGGAAGAAAATGTTGCTACTTCATCAAGGATTCCTCATACTCCCATTACGACTACCACTGGAGGGGGCATTGTACCTCCTACCCCACCTCCTCCTATCATGACCATGGTTGTCCCGACGCCCACAAATTCAGGCAGTGGTTTGATTCCTTCGATGGTTTCAACCACTGTTCCCTTCATTCAAAATGTGTCAGGCACTCCATTCTCATATGGGATGCCTGGTTTTGAATCTAAATCACTTATTACATACTCTACTCTATATACCATGGGTCTGAGGGCAGAGAGCTCTAACGCTCCTTTGCAAGGATCTATCGCAGGCACCACTGCCACGTTTAATTCTATTCCTTACGGTGGGGGTCACATACCTCCTCCTTCCCCTTTGATCAGTGGTGCATTTAAACAACCAAATGGTCCTAACGTCAACTATAGTTTGTTTGGTGGAGGGCTCCAGGGACCTTCATCCTACATGACTCCGATGGACTCAATGTCATTTTCTTTGTTTGGTGTGTTTGGAAATAATTCTTTTACCTCATTTGCTTTATCGACTAGGAGAAACCTTGTATTTAGTCAACAAAACCCCGCACAAGGTTTTATTCCTTCACAGGGAGCGATGACAGAAGTCTACTCCTCGCAAGGTCTCGGGAATCCTTGGCAAGGCTTGTTTCCCTCGCAAGGGATGTCAATCAGGGGCAACCCCTCCCACACTATGTGGAACATAGGGAAAAGTTTAGTACCTATGCTCGAAGGATCGTCTAGGGGCATTGTTGGCCCTTGACCAGGTTTTTTGGAAACGTTGGTCATGTTTGACCAATTTTGGGACTTTGACAGGCTAGTCGAATATGGAGCACCAGGTGAAGCGGAGACCGCGGGATATCACCCCCTTTTGTGGACTTTTTGGGTTTAGGTTTTATGTAATGGGTATGGGATTTCAGCCCATGGGTCTTACCCATGTTTAGGCCCCACTTGCAATGTATAAATAGAAAGCTAGGCACTGTAAGAAAGAGTTAGTTGTAAGCCAGTGTGCTAAGTGTGAATAGTTGTGAATGCTTTGTGCCTACTATGTGTTGAGAACTTGCAGAGCTAAGTGCAAGTGATTGTAAAGAGGCTCTGTGTTGTACCAATATTGGGAAGGATGATCTGGCAAGGTGCGCACAGATCTCCTATCCTATGCGGAGTTGGTCTTGAGGCTATGTGCATGTAAGGATATTGACAGAACATAATAAATAAGACGAAGAGTTGGTGGACATAGCCCCACACTGGGCGTGAACCACATATATCCTGTGTTATGGTTTCTTTATGTGATTGATGTGATTTATGCTTAGTGTTTTTATATTTATGTATGTTAGATGCATCTGATATAGTATCTTAGTGCTTAGTGATGTGAATGAATGCTAGATATGATATATTTCTATGTGCTAAGTGCTTGGATGTGTTAGATCTTGTTGAATACAGTGTTGCTCTGTAATTAGGGTTTTACCTGCGATGTGAATAAGGGATAAATGCTAATGAATGTTAACTACTAAGTGATCTATTAAGTATTGTAATCACAAATCTGTGTCCAAGCTAGGTTGTAGACACTTGAGTCCTACAACCCCCCTGCCTCTACCTCGGGTGAGACTTCATCTGTTTCACAGGTGTTGCCGAAAGGGCCGGTAGTTATGGTTTTGTTGGTGTGATGTTGAAGCATTGAACCTTGGTTCTACCCCTATGCCAAAAAATGGTTCCGTTGTCGGGACCTAAAACTATGATTGTTGGGAACTGAAGAAAAGAGAAATCTTTGTGCGTAGATTTGTTGCCCTAGTGCGCAGTACTCTACTTGACTTGTGAAGCTCTGTGCTAAGACGAGAAGTCTGATATGAAGAAAAGAGGTAAGATATTGAATCTTTGTGCTCTGATAAAGGTAAGATAAGTGGAAATTTTTGTTTCGAAAGAATGGATCTAGGTATGTTAATAGATTTGGTTCTAGTCTGAAAACTAGGGCACAACTCGAAGAAAGAAGATATGATATGAATAGATTTGATAGAAATAGTGAAAGATATGTTATCCCCATGCATAGAAAGAATTGTTGGACTAACAAGTGGATGTAGGATCCTAGAAAGAATTTTTTCCAGGTCCATCACTATGATCCCAGTGTGCAGTACAGGAAAGGTTGGGGAATGTTCAAGAGAAAGAGAGGATTGATTATTTGTTATAGTTGTAGAAGACTGAGACATATTGCTAAGGAATTCCCTGGTAGAGGTCCTATTTTCCTTTGTTGTAAATCTACTGGACATGAAGTTTTGGATTTCCCTAGAATGATTTCTAAAGTTGAAAAGATGAATGTGAGACAAGAAAACCCTGCGGAAGGCCAAGAGACTAAGAATATGCTAAAAAAACAGAAAGAATCAGAGGCTATATTATTGCAGATGAAAGAAACACTGAATGATCACAGATACACCAATTTATCAGAGATCTTAAAAGAGAAAGAGTGTATAGAAAAAAGAATAGGAGACATCGACATAGACTGTGTATTGGATGCAAAAACACAGGTGAATATCATGACAGAAAGTACTTGGGAAATTTTAAGAAACCCTTCTATGGTTCCTTCACTGGGAGGAATAGGATTTTTTAAAGGAAATTTGATAACTCTATGTGGAAGACTTGCCCATGTACCTATGATCACTCATGGCACATCGACAAAAGAAGAATTTGAGGTCATTAAGTTTGTTAAGAACAGCAACCCCTTTGCTCTTTTGCTAGAAAGAATCTGGATTGAGAAAGATCAGATCTTAAGGAAAGAAGAAGAGGAAGCTCTACAACAGAAAAAGAAAGAATTAAGGGATTTCATGACTAGGAGAATAGTACGCTTAATAGAAGAACAGGAGGACAAATCGAAGCAGCTTAGGGCCAGAGACCTAGTTGTCGAAGTTGAAAGAACGCAAGAAGACTTAAAGAACTTATCCATGAAGGAGAGTAGAGCTCCTACTCCAGTAAGAGAAGAAGTACTATCCTTGAACCTTGTGAAATACCCTCACCAGTGTGAAGTTACTATGTTAAGTACAGATAAGAATAATAATGGAAAGAGGAATCCAGTAACTCAAATCAAGGGAAAGAAGGCCAGAAATCTCAGCAAGAAGAAATCTAAGTTAGAAAAATTACAGGAAGTTTCAGAGAGGACTTCGCAGAAAGAAGGTTTGCAGAACTTGAACCTCGCTGCAATAACAAAACAGTGCAGATTGGCACTTTTCCATGGTGGATAAATATGACCGTTGGAGGCATCCCGGCCATTAGAACGATGCTCCAGAACGGCTAGAAACACAGTTATTGCTGGAACGTTCGACATTGGACTGTTGGGACCATGCCATAATGGATGGAACTGCATTGATTGAGGCATTCCTACCCGTTGGAGGGATCTGTTACGATGTTATCCATTTAACCCGTCTAACGTATTACCGTGGACACTTTTGCAAACAGTGATTATTCAAACCCACAGAGAGATGATTATTACCGCGTTGTGCTTATTGAGACCTCACCGCTCGTTCTGTTACATTGAGTGTTTGTTCACTAACCTGAGATATCAGATCTCGAGCGTGTATGTCGGGTGACTTGAGCGTAGTAGAGAAATTAGTCAAAGAGATTCTCATAGACCTCATGGCTGAGAAGGTCATATATGCAAGAGTTCAAGCTTTGTCGACAAGAGGAGTGAAAGCATCCCCATCGAATGTACGTCGATTTAGGACCTCCCAAACTGGGACAGAGAAATGAACCAAGAATCGTGATGACTTGGAAAATGTGAAGCTCATCCCATCAATCTTTCCCGACTACATCCCGCCTCTGGCTGGCACGGTGAGTTGTGATAGCGTCTCGAGGGACTTCGACTAGAAATTGATTATTATGTACCTCCCGAAGGGGATACGCGTAGTCAAACCGCAATTGGGAGGATTATGACATTGAAGATCAGTGACTTCAACTTGGGATATCGCAAAAACTATGGCATGCTCACACTACAAAAGTATTTGACCAAGACAACGAGGAAGAAGTCGAAGATAATCCTCTAGCCGTGGACCATGGACATCGCGAGGTCCACAATCCTCAATGTGATGAAGTTACCACACTTCGGAAGACATCAGGAGGTTAATGTGTGCATTAAACTCCTATTGTCATGCTTCCATGTTGGTTACCTATGGTTGGATAGGCGCATCATAGTAGATTCGACATTGATCCACTGAATCATTGGATTAAGCATGCAAGGACCAGACCCACAAGATTTTTACCCAGGGAAGGCTACAGATCATGCCCTAGCACAGACAATAAATGACACCTATGGCGATGTGGAGAAGTGTAAGTGGGGATATAAGGTAGCCTCCATCCAGAGTGGTGTAGTGTGCCTAGCTTTCCATTTTATCATTGGTAAGATTTTCAAGAAGAATAAGCCAACGCAAGTCACGGAGTTTATCGTTGACCTTGCAAGAAAATGTGTTGAAGGGATGCAAATGAACTGGGTGAACTACCTCATCAACCAGTTAGAGAAATACTGTCGTGAAGCTTAGGATCAGGGCTATGAGTTTCATTTCATTTGGTTTTTTATTCTCATTTCCTTCATTGTTTGGGAGATGCCAGAAGGAGTGACCTTCCCTGAAATTGAGTCGTCCAAACCACTAGTTGTGAAGTTCACTATTCTATGGTATTTGAGCGACATGGCAAAGAAATGGAAGTCAAACATGGTGTTCCACACCTACTATATGCAGCTGAAGAGGGCCATTGAATCCTTCCCTCGCATGACGCCAAATACACTGCATCGGTTCAAGTCATTTGTGAAGTTCCACGCAGAAAGGCATTTCATATATATCACTACGTGCAGAGATGAACATAAGGAAGAGCTCCAGTCGTACTATAAACTCACCAAGTAAGATATGGAGGAAATCACTAAGGAATGGCATGCAAAATTCCTTGTGCCAGTTGAAAAAATAGAATTTTCCAACCCTGACCTCATCGGAAGTCCTGTAGTCACACGAGAAGAATATGATGCACCTAGCAATAGCAAGAATAAAAAGAAAGAAGAGGTACAAGAAATACACAGCGCATCAGAAGAGACTGCATTAGATTCACCTGAAGGGGTGGAGGTGACGAGGTAGATAAAGAAGAGGATGAAGGGGAAGAAGACAAGTAGCGGAAGGGTGAAGTAAAACTGCCTAAATATCCCCTCGAAGAGACAGACACATCCAAGAAAAGAAAGGTTTCCCCAACGAAACCTTCATCGCGGAAGAAGTCAAAAGCCAATAAACCTCCATTTTAGACTCTGATCACAGTGGATGACATTGACCTTATCATTACCGTTGTATCAGATACCTCAGAGGACATCTTGCAACAAAGCAAAGACAAACAGGAGACAATGTTTAACAGGATCGAAGCAGAGCTTAAATGAGTACAGCAGGCTCTCTATTTGAGCCGTGCAGTGTCTACTGCGCCACCACCATCAGAAGGAGCAGAGTTGGGAGATGAGCATGCCCAGCTACATAGAATAGAATATGCGACAGAAGCTCACCTTCATCATGTCCAAGAGGAAAAAGAACATGCCACAGAGGCCCTGAAGTAAGCAAAGGAGGAAACCATAAAGAAACGTGGGGTTGCGCAACAAGAAAAAGATTACCTCTAAGCGAAGTTTGTAGAGGATAGAGCACAGATCCAGAAGGAGAAAGAATAGTTGCTCACTGAGCAGATGGGAGTTAAAGAAGCAGTCACCAGAACACTTTGCTCTATGATGGGCCTAGCACAGATAGAAGAAGAAATAGCTGAGTGCCAGGTGGGGAAGCTCATTGAATCCATTCAGCAGCTCCAAGCACGAATAGTAGAACTGGAACTACAAGGCATGCCAAGCACTCCGTAGGAAGTGCGATATCATAGAGAGGAAACTACCAGGAGCGTAGTCGAGAGAATCAAGGAATTGGCCTTACAATGCAAGCAACTCAGCAGTCGAAGTGCGTAGACTTATGAGCACCTTGGAGAGGACCCAGAGCTAAGGACATTGGAGTCACAGCTCCAGGAAGTGAAGCAACAAGCAGTGACAATGAAAGCATAGTTTAAGCCACTATTAGTGGTCAAGAGGATGAAAAGGTCCCAAGAATAATGCACCATTCAACAACATGTCCATGACATCAAGAGTAAATTCATGGAAGTGACCCAGAGACTCCATCCAGTGCAGGATGAAGCTTGCACACTTTTTGAGGAGATTGAAGGACAAGGTGCACTACTAGAACAAGTGGTCACCATGGTGGAACAACGCTTGGAAGGACATGTGATCGAGAAAGTTATCCAGAAGTTCACTGAGCAGGAGGATTTGGTGAAATGGCAGGTCGAAGAAACTCGAACCAAGCTCGAGGCCTTAAATGCAGAGTTACCCAGATCAAAGTGACTTGGGATGACTCACAGGTGAGTGTTGGGGGCTTGTTGGCCCTTGACCAAGTTTTGTGGAAACGTTGGTCATGTTTGACCAATTTTGAGACTTTGACAGGCTAGATGAAGATGGAGTGCTAGGCGACACGGAGATCACGGGATCTCGCCCCCTTTGGCGGACCTTTTGGGTTTAGGGTTTATGTAACGGGTATGGGATGTCAGCCCATGGGTCTTACCCATGTTTAGGCCCCACTTGTAATGTATAAATAGAAAGCTAGGCGATGCAAGAAAGAGTTATTTGTAAGCCAGTGTGCTAAGTGTGAATAGTTGTGAATGCTTTGTGCCTACTATGTGTTGAGAACTTGCAAAGCTAAGTGCAAGTAACTGTAAAGAGGCTTTGTGCTATACCAAGCTCGGGGAAGGAGGATTTGGCGAGGTGCATGAAAATCTCCTGTCCTATGCGGAGTTGGTCTTGAGTCTCTGTGCATGTAAGGATATTGACAAAAGATAATAAAGAAGACGAAGAGTTGGTGGATGTAGCCCCACGATGGGGGTGAACCATGTATATCCTGTGTTATGGTTTCTTTGTGTGATTGATGTGATTTATTCTTAGTGTTGTTATATTTATGTATGTTAGATGCATCTGATATAGTAGCTTAGTGCTTAGTGATGTGAATGAATGCTAGATCTTATATATTTCTATGTGCTAAGTTCTTGGATGTGTTATATCTTGTTGAATACAGTGTTGCTCTATAATTAGGGTTTTACCTGTGATGTGAATAAGGGATAAATGCGAATGAATGTTAAATACTAAGTGATTTTTTAAGTATTGTAATCACATATCTGTGTCCCAGCTAGGTTGTAGACACTTGAGTCTTGCAACCCCCCCTACCTCTACCTCGGGTGAGACTTCATCTGCTTCACAGGTGTTTCCAAAAGGGCCAGTAGTTAGGGTTTTGTTGGTGCACTATTGAAGCATTGAACCCTGGGTCTGCCCCTGTGCCAACAGGCATCTCCAACTAAGGTCCATGGAACATTGTACAGGGAGTAATACTTGCTCAAGCTATGTCATCTAACTTCAGGAATCAACCGACGATATAACATCAGACTCAAATCCCTTTTGATGGACAGGGACATCATGGAATCTACCAAATCCCTTCCCAACAGTCGAACTTTTCATGGAAACCTAGTGCCAGCGAATATCCAGGCCCCTCTTTTCAGGCAAATGCTCCACAATCGAGACTACCCTTTCTGGAAACTATGCATTTTTCAGACCTCTCAAGATTGTTAAATGACCTGATTTGTCATGATCCGCATTGGCCCTTCATGCTGACTAAGTTACCTTCCGACATCCCTAAGTTTGAGGGCAATCCTGGTGACAATCCAAGTGATCACGTGACAACTTTTCACTTGTGGTGCTCATCTAACTCATTGAAATATGACTTCGTTCAATTTTTATTTCAACACACTCTTATAGGGGGTGCAATGAAATGGTATATCGAGCTCAACAACTCGAAGTATTATTAATTTAAAGACCTAGCTATGGTTTTCTTGAACCATTTCCATTTTCCAGTGAGATACGATGCCGACACTGAGTTGTTGGACAACTTTGAGAAGACGAAATTCGACCATATCTCATATCACATCCGAGAATGGTGATGGTGAAAGAGTTTTATTAAAGTTAATGTCCCTCCTGCATTCTTGGTTGAGTGGTTCTTAAAGTCTTTAGTTCCTTGCGTGTCCAAATAGATAGCAACGTATGGGGTGTTTTCTAAAGAAGAGGCTATTATGAGAGCCCAACAACTAGAACTAATTTACTCTCAGTCTGACAAGATTTACGATATCTTACCAGATGCGCCATGGTTAATTCTTGACAAAGACAAACAAAAGTTTGGGCCCCATGCTGATGGCATAGTGGTCTCGACACAAAGCAATTCCAGGGATTTGGTGTCTAATCAATTACAACAATTATCGATTCAATAGACTGTGGCCATCCAAACTCCTAGTTCAGCTGCCCCCGCAACCTAGACGTTAAATGCACACAGTGTGCAATCGACAACTCCCAAGGAAAACCAAAAGACCGAGGGAAAGAAGAAACAGAAAAACAAGAAGATTAAGGGGGATAAAAAGGCTATTAACAATGTTGGCAAGGGAAAAACTAAAAAGAGGAAGGTGAAGTTTTTGTGTAAGATTTGTACAGACGACCACTTAAATCACCTATGCCCTCGGCTTGCAGAAGCCCAAAAGCTACTAGCACAGCAACAACCTGTTGTGTTGACAAACCCCTTTCCACAAGGGAAAAATATGGCTCAATCATCTGCATACACGAGAGCGGCTGGGGGCAGTCACGAACCCTCCGCACCTAATCCAAACAATCTGATCACAAACATTTACATGATGAATGTCGAAGCTCATTTATCAACCAGGACTCGTAACTACGGAACGCCAGAATCTGTTGAGAAGGGAAAAGAGGCCTCCAACCCATTGAATCCTCTTCAAATTGAGAAGACATTGGGAGAAACAATGACTCGCATCCCTAAAGGTGCGTTCAAGAAGGATTCTCACAACCCAAACGTGAGGGTTGCTCAGAATTACTCCATTGTGGAGGATCTGGCACAAACTCCTTGTGCAATGTCTGCTCTGGAGGTTCTCCAGAGTTGTCCCTCACAGCGAAAAGTGTTGTCATCCACCTTGGGAGAGACAGAACCCAGTAACTCAGGAATGATCGTTTTTGAGCCGAATGACCTTAAACCTCGTCTTCCTCATCATGTCTCCTTTCCTATAGTAGTGGCGTACACCACGAAATCATTGACATGGAATATTTTTTGTACGATGGTTGATGAGGGTTCCTCGACCTACATGATGTTGTTAGCATGTTGGAGGGACATTGGCCAGTTTGAGTTGTTTGTGCCGCCTACGTTGATTACGACTTTTGACAGTCGATCATTCAGACCACATGGTATAATTCCCTCTTTTCTTGTGCAGTTGGAGGGTAAAATTGTGTGCGTCGAGGTTAAAGTAATCTATGCACCTCTCGACTACAATCTTCTGTTAGGACGGAGTTGGAATTATGCAATGAACGCAGTTGTAGCCATTGTTTTTCGAGTCTTATGCTTTCCGCACGAAGGTCAGATTATAACCGTCGACCAGTTGTCCTTCTCCCATCTCGACCCTTCATCGAGGGCATCCACGGTCCCGATGATTGAAAACCCACAACCAAGCACTGTCAATTTAGGTGTCTGATTGTTTATGTCTTTGATGGGAACTTTTGATTATCTGTCGCCTTTCAATGATGTAAGGCTTATTTCAGTCGTCCTTGAACAACCGAAGGCTGCAATTTTGCAAGTGTCGTCTTTTAACCCGAGCTACTTTCACGACCCGTGGACTTTACCTTCCCCGTCAACTTTAATGGAAGGGGTAAGGAACTTTGGCATGGTCATGCCCTTATCCGTTTCTAAGGTTGTGTACAGTGTTTTCAAGAAAGCCTCGGTCGACCCTGATCAGGCTCCCCCACAGAAGCTAGATCTAGTTCTCGTGCGTATTTTGTCTCAAGACTCTCTCGTTGCTCAGGACCCTTTAGAATTAGTCTTTCCCTTTGAGGAGGAGATTTTGGAGCCAATGACTGGTCCAAACATACCTTGGGATGATCTTCACCATAGATCTTATTTTCTTCCCGAGCTCAGGAGAATAGAGGCAGGAGAGTTTGTTACGACCATGAATGGAGATATCCCTTGTCCTTGTAACCCTTTGGCTATGCACGAAATACATGTCAAGGGAAACATGCCAAGTATTGCTGCAATGATTCCTATTGATATCTCCAAAACATCCTATGCTTCTTTAGAAGTGTCATAATTAGGTGGTAGAGACTACATGTACATGGATTCCCTAGGTAGATATGTTGCTACATTTTGGCATCCATGCTGTGATTTTTGACTATAGGATTGGGAGTCCTTGTTAGTCCCGCTATTATTACATATTGAAGCCTCATTCTTATTTATACTCATCATTCATGTCCTTACCCATGGGACTCCCTAATGAACATAGTTTGTTGTCTTTCAAGCTTGCTTAGATTTTGAAAGAAATATCCAACGAGATTATATTTATTCTTTTCAATCTCGTCTAGATTAATTGAGAAAAGAAGCCCCCCTAGAGTCTTCTTTAATCCCATTTCAAACTCTCAAAAATTGAAAATATTTATGAGCAGTCTTGTTTCCCCTTCACACTCGCCAAACTTAAATTTGAAGGCACATTTGTCCAGTACTAGTTTACCCCTTTTTTGATCTGGACGACTAATTGAACGAATAAAGGTATTCCCTAGGAACTTTGGTTCACTCAGAGAGTATACTCAATCGTAGTTTTAACCCTTTTTCGCTCCTGAGGGACTAAATTTTTGAAAAAGGGACATTCTCCTTGGTTTTCGTTTATCTCTTTTTCGGGCCTTGGAGATTACTTACAAAAAAGGAACCCCCTCAGAGTCCATAGTTAATCTCTTTTCAGACTCTCTAAATATGAAAAGATCATTGAGCGACCTTGTTCCTTTCACACTCGTTAATTGGTCTAGAAAGAATATATATTCGGCATGAGTTTAATCATTTTTCCAGCCAATAGATTATTCTGAAAAAAAGGTACGCCTCGGGAGACTTGTCTCGCTGGGATATTTCTCCTTAGTTATATTTTATACTTTTTCGGGCTAAGGAGACTAAATCTAGAAAAAGGTTGTGATTCCATAGTTAAGCTCTTTTCAAACTCCTTAAAATTGAAAAGATCGTCGACTGATCTTGTCTCAATCACACTCGTTAAAATGGTTTTAAAGATATGTCTTTTCGGTATAGGTTTAACCATTTTTCAAACCAATTGGACTAATTGTGAAAAAGGAACTCCTTGGAGTATTTTTTTAGCGTTTTTTCAGACTCTCTAAATGTTAAAAAAACCATCAAGCTTACCTTCTTTGGGCTCGTAAAAATTCACATATAAGGAGTCTTGTTGTGTCATGCTTAATCGCATTGTGGGTTTTATATTTGCGTCTTTGGCCTAATGTCGACTCCATGTTTCTCTCAACTGAACCTTTAAATCATTCCTTATATGCAAGCCTTACAACAGTTTTTTCCCTTTTGTGATCTGACACCTTGACCCATGGAGGAATTTTCCCCGAGTGTCCTTATCCTACACATGTCTCCTTGCTCTAAACATCAGTATGTTCCATGCGCTTGGAATTGTTTTCTTGCTCACAAAACTCATTCCTCATGTTCCATGTGCTTGGAATTGTTTTCTTGCTCACAAAACTCATTCCTCCTTTGTAACGTAGCATTCTTTTATTCTTTTTCAAGCTCATTAAAAAATTGAAAAAGACAAAAAAATCAAATATTCCAAAAAAGAGGGGACGAGATATATCAATTCTTTTTTCAGTAGCAAGATAGTCACCCTTGGAAAATGCACATCCTTTCGTTTGGTCACCAAGCATTGTGATCTAGTATGACCTTAGGAAGATGTTCCCGCTACATAGATTTGTCTCCTCCTCCGTTTGGTTACTCTTCCAAATATATGGAGAGTTTGCGGTGCCTCCTCCATCGCAGACTTATGTCAATATTACATTGCCTAAGTCTAATCATCTCTCATGATTTTGTCCAAGGGAAGTTTTATACAACCCAATTCGTCCATTTTGCAGTTTGTCTCTTGACTTTCATGAGTCGGCCATCCCCCATGAGTATAGTCAAGTCCAAATTCAAAATCAATGAAGTTTTGTGCCTGATGATCAAGATCCTCTAGTATTTCCCCGAAAACATGTCAAAGACCTCAGAGTAGTGATTCTTACACTCCTATTGTACTCCTACCTGAGCTGTTGAAGATCTTGAAGTTGTTTCTCGAGCTATGAATTCCTCATCTCCAGCCACAGGCACCAATGCTTCTTGAAGATGCATATTATATTGTACTTGAATATCATCGAATGATTTTGAGATGTAGATCCATTGTGTATTTCTCGTGACTACACTTTAGATAGAAATTTATATGACATGGATCTACATTGTACTTGATTGGCAACCATTATTAGTTCATCCCAAGCATGGGTATGCCCAGCTCGAAGAGTTTATTATTATTTTGTAGATGGCGCACTTTCGAACTCTAGTCACGGGATCACTTGACTCTGTGCCTTCCCACTAGTAAATATATTGTAATGTATTTTAGCCTTCAGTTTCAATTTTGACCTCACACATTATGGGGCATCTGTTGTATCCCTAAAATTCCCTACCTATGCATATAGGGAATTGGCCTTTCTACTTGCATAATTTTCCAAATTGCTATTGAGGATCTCTCTTTAAAAAACCATTTTTTGGAGCATGTACACACCTTGCTGTACTACTGCCTGCGTACACATGCACGTTTCATACTAGACAACCCACGTACATATGCATCTTGCATTGTAAATATCACGTGTTTACTTCCAAAAGTTGAAAAAAATAAAAATTTGCAAGGAATTCGACAGAGTTTACAGGCTATCGAGGGTTTCCCAACCATTTTACCCATTGTATCTCGTCCCTAAACCGAATAACCATCTTTTTGTCATATAAAAATAGGTCTTGGGTTCCCATTCCATAATCAAGCATGAGAACAAAGAAACTCTGCCAAAATCCCTTCCCCTTCTAGCCCAAGCTTTGCAACCCTTTCTGAGATTTGGCCTCAACATTCCCCTTCAGCCCTTTCTCTTTATACAATCCCTTCCCTTTCCCAAAAGATATTAGTTGATTGTGAGAGGAAAAATGGGAATGATGCACTTGGATCAGTAGTAAGAGGAGCCTGGACTTGGTTCACGGAGTGTCTGTCGATGAGAAGGTTGTAATACTTTAATATTCAGTTTCAATAAAAGAGTTATTTTCCTGTCCCAATAATTTGCATATTTATATCTTTGATGGATTAATGCATCTATGTTCATATCTGAATGTTAACATTGATAGATAGAGATGGTATATTTGTAGCATTGTTTTCCTAAGTGTTCTTGCAGGTCAGCTTTGGGAGGAGACCTGCACCTTGGGAAGCTACAAAGTTGAAGGAAGTCTACATCGGATGTTAGGGCCTAAGGTACATTTACCAATATTCCTTCTTCTCTTTTTGTCTTTTTGTTCATATAGTTTGGGGTAGTTTAGGATTAGGACTGTCTTTTAAGGGAAGTCAGTGCTCTTCCTATATTTCGACCCAATATAGTAATAGGGGTATTTTCCCTGCTAGCACTATAGGGAATTAAATAAATCAACTTTGAAAGATAACTTTCCCCTACATTTTATAGATCAGGTCCTAGATACATTAGCAGGTAAAAAATACTTTTCCTTTTTGGATGGATTTAGTGGTTATAACCAAATACAAATAGCTCCAGAGGATCAAGACAAAACAACATTAGCATGCCCTTGGGGAATGTACACTTACATAGTACTTCCTTTTGGTTTGTGTAATGCACCTGCAACTTTCCAACGAGTTGTACTAGGTATCTTTTCTGACCTTATCCATGATTGTGTAGAAGTGTATATGGACGATTTCACTATTTATGGAAATAATTTCAAAGAATCATTAGAAAATTTAGAAAACGTTTTAATTAGATGTTAGGAAACTAATTTGGCATTAAGTCATAAGAAATGTTACATGTTACTAAGTGAGGGGATTGTTTTGGGCCATTGTGTGTCTTATGCAAGTATAAAAGTGGATCCAGCAAAGATAGAAGTCATTTCCAATCTCCTAGTACCCAAAACTCAAAAAGATGTCAGAAATTTCCTAGGCCATGTTGGTTACTATAGAGGATTTATTGAAAATTTTACAAAGATTGCATCTCCATTACTCAAACTTATTACTAAAGATAATGAATTTTTCTGGAACATTCCATGTCAAACTGATTTTGAAACTCTGAAAGAGAAACTTTCTGTAGCCCCTATTTTAATAAGACCAAATTGGTCCCTTCCATTCCATATATCTAGAGATGCCTCTGATACAACCTGAGGAGCAATACTAGGTAAAAAGGAAAATCAATTGTATTATGCCATCTATTTTGTGAGTAAGAACTTAACACCTCCTGAGTTGAATTATGCAATTACTGAAAAAGAGTTCCTTGCAGCAGTCCATGCCATCAATAAATTTAGGCACTATGTTACAAGATATGAAATATTCATCCAAAATGACCACTCAACCATTAGGTAATCAATGAAAAAACCAATTACTAATGTAGGGTTACCAGGTGGCTTCTTTTACTACAAGAATTAATATCACTATATTGGATAGGCTTGGTAAGGAAAATGTTGTATAAGATTTCCTTTCTAGGATTCATAATGAAGGTGAATTAGTTCATGTTAATGATAATTTCCCTGATGAGCATATTTTTGCAATATCTACTAAAAATCCTTGGTTTGAAGATATTGCTAGTTGTCTAGCTACAGGAAAATTACCTCAACATCTTTCTACAAAGGAGAATCAAAACATCATTAGATATAGTGTCACTTACTCATGGATTGATGGAAAACTCTTTTGTATGGGACTTGATATTATCATTCAGAGGTGTGTACGAGAAGATGAAGCGTATGACTCATTGAAGGCATGCCATGATGAACCATGTGAAGGCCATCCAAGATCTGCCAAGGTGCAGTTCAATGAACTACCATCATACAACAACGAAGATCGAGATGGCATGACAAATTCATCAGGAAGAAGAAGTTCAAACTAGGTGATTGGGCTCTCTTATTTGATTCTAGATTTAAAAATTTTAAAGGAAAGATCAGTACCCATTGGTTAGGGCCATATGAGATAGAGACATTCTTTGACATTGGATCAGTCAAAATTAAATCCATTGATGAAGAAGACATTTATTTTCTAGTAAATGGGCACAAATTAAGGTTACATTAGAATCCTACTAATATATAAGAATTTGTTCATAAATTGCTTCAACTATTAGAGATGGAGATAGTGAGAATGGGAAGTTCTTCCCCTACTCTTGTCTCTAGATGATTCTTTTTTTTGTTCTAAATAATAATAATAAATAAATAGAAAAAAGTAAAGAAAAAATAAGCACAGATTGTGAAAACACGTTTGCTGGTACAATTGTGCAAGAATTATGCTTGAAAACCATAAATGGTGAGCAGAATTGATCCAGGTGGATCTCGGCGGCCATCTACCTTTTCCATTGAGTCAACATTTCAAGTATATGGTTTTGATATACCATTATATTCACCCTTTTGATGGGGAATGGAATGTAATTCCATCTTCATTTGTTAATTGTTGGAGTTACTTCACACACCTAGGATTTACTTTTCCTAAGGTTTTTCCTTGTTTATTAGTCATTATCCATTCTCCTATATTTTAGGAAGAATATTCCTCTAGGGAGAATATTCTCTTCAGTTTTCACTTCAGTTTGATTAGTTGAGTGGAGTCTAGATGCTACAATGGGATTATCACCATGCTTCTTTGGGATCATCACCAACTAATGTGCATTGTCCTTGGGATCATCACCAGACTAGCACATTACTCATGATTCCCTGATCTCCTCCTCACTTAACTATGTTTCAGTCAGTTAACTTAAGACTGATAGACTAGTAAACTCATACTAAGTGGAAGTTCACTCACGTGACTGCTAGTGTGTGTCTAGATCACTCTAGACCACCACTATGGCTCATTAGTTACTCATGTATCCTATATCTATTGTAAATTATTCACTCTTTTAGAGTGGAATACGGTTACTGAGAATTCTTCCATTCTTTCTCTCCTTCTTCTTCTTTCTCAAATTATCTCTGTAAATGTGTGTAGTATTTTCTAGATAGATCTATTATGTGCAGGTTCAACACATTTACATGGTATCAGAGCCGATGGACTGCTAAGCAAAAGCTACACCAAATTATTTTTGCAGGTATTGAAGATTGAAGAACGCAGAAAAAGATAGAATATATGTTTTACTCACGGATAATACTTCTCACGCCTCATAACTATTTGGAGTGGAAGCCAAAGATTCTACTTCTTCTCATAAGTAGAGGCTTATACCAAATAACCATGGCAATGGAAGTAGATCCTAATTCCTCCGATGAGAAAAATGACTTTCTCAATAGACAAGATATGGCCATAGGATTTATCTTCTTGTTTATTTCTCCAGAAATTCTCCACCAAGTATATGATGACTCAAAAGAACCAACTCCAAATGAATTATGGACCTGATTGGAGGTTCTATTTGGGAATAAAGAAGAATGTGAATATTTCATGTAGGAGGTTGAATAGATAGCGACAGAAGAGAAGCATCAGAAGATCAATCATCTTATTATGAAGAGTCTTCTACAAAATTATTTGCACAAATTTGTCTTTCATTAATTGAAGATGATGTCTACTCCATTTCATATTTTTTTCTGAATTTCATGTGGAAGATATATGGCATGCATCTCAGGAGTCACATGCAGACACTTTTGCATGCACCATGCATGCATCTCAGGAGACAAAAAGGGAGTCGCGCACATCAGACTCAATTATGATATTTTATGACCACAATTTTCAAAAACAAATTGGATATTTGGATTCCTCTCGGAAAAATATAAAAATTTCAAAAAAAAAACGTCTGAAACGGAGTCCGAGAAGTGAAGTTACAATCATTTTAAAATATTTTTCCAAAAACAGTCGCACGGTTTTCAAAGTTTCATCCAAAATTTATTTGGATCTTATTCATTACAAGAAGAGAAAGTGGATATGTGTGGACATCTCAATGATGCATATACTTCATCAGATTTGTGCAGACATCTACATCTTCGACGATCACAAACTTGCACAGTTGCGAGGTCTTCTTGGAGTGAAGGACATGGTTGTTTAGCAACTACTTTTTGTTCCTTCTCATTTTTATTTTATTATGCATTGTAATTTGAGAGAGGGTTTTTCCCATGAGGTTTTCCCTCTTTCCTCACTCTATTTGCAGTGTATATTTTTTATTTGGGTACCTAACATGGCCTCGTTGTCGAGACCCATTCTTTATTTTCACCATAGTGATGTTCAGGGGGGGTGTTGGAGTTACTTCACACACACCTAGGATTTACTTTTCCTAAGGTTTTTCCTTGTTTATTATTCATTGTCCATTCTCTTATATTTTAGGAAGAATATTCCTCTAGGGAGAATATTCTCTTCAATTTTCACTTCAGTTTGATCAGTTGAGTGGAGTCTAGATGCTACATTGGGATTATGACGATGCAGCATTGGGATCATCACTAGATAATTTGAATTGTCCTTGGGATCATCACCATACTAGAACATTACTCATGATTCCCTGATCTCCTCCTCACTTCACTTTGTTTCAGTCAGTTTACTTAAGACTGATAGACTAGTTAACTCGGACTAAGTGGCAGTTCACTCACGTAATTGTTGGTGTGCACCCAAATCACTCTAGACCACCACTATGGCTCATTAGTT
>JASDQU010242556.1:45478-64807 GCA_032191745.1 Picea mariana | reverse complement strand
ACTATCTACAGCTGAAGAGGGCCATTGAATCCTTCCCTCGCATGACATTGAATACACTGCATCGGTTCAGGTTGTTTTCGAAGTTTCGCGCAGATAGGCATTTCATATATATCACTGTGCGTAGAGATGAACATAAGGAAGAGCTCCAGTCGTACTATAAACTCACTGAGGAAGATATGGAGGAAATCACTAAGGAATGGCCTACATAATTCCTTGTGCTAGTTGAACAAACAAAATTTTCCAACCCCAACCTCATCGGAAGTCCTGTAGTCACACGAGAAGAATATGATGCACCCAGCAGCAGCAAGAATAAAAAGAAAGAAGAGGTACAGGAAATACATAGTGCATCAGAAGAGACTGCATCAGATTCACCTGAAGGGGTGGAGGTGACGAAGTAGACAAAGAAGAGGATGAAGGGGAAGAAGACAAGCAGCAGAAGGGTGAAGTAACACCGCCTAAAGATCCCCTCGAAGAGACAGACACATCCAAGAAAAGAAAGGTTTTCCCAACGAAACCTTCATCGTGGAAGAAGTCAAAAGTTAATAAACCTCCATTTCAAACTCTGCTCATGGTCGATGACATTGACCTTATCATTACCATTGTATTAGATACCTTAGAGGACATCTTGAAGTGAAGCGAAGCCAAATAGGAGACAATGTTTAACAGGATCAAAGTAGATCTTGAAGGAGTACAGCGGGCTCTCTATTCGAGCCCCGCAGTGTCTACTGTGCCACCACCATCAGAAGGAGCAGAGTTGGGAAATGAGCCTGCCCAGCTACGCAGAATAGAATATGTGACAGAAGCTCGCCCTCGTCGTGTCCATGAGGAAAAATAACATGCCATAGAGGCCCTGAAGCAAGAAAATGAGGAAACCATAGAGAAATGTCGGGTTGCGCAACAAGAAAAAGATTACCTCCAGGCGAAGTTTGGAAAGGATAGAGCATAGATCCAGAAGGAGAAATAATAGCTACTCATGGATCATATGGGAGTTAAAGAAGAAGTCACCAGATCACTTTGCTCTGTGACAGGCCTAGCACAAATAGAAGAAGAAATAGTTGAGATCCAAGTGGGGAAGCTCGTTGAATCCATTCAGCAGTTCCAATCATGAATAGCAGAACTAGAACTACAAGTTGTGCCAAGCACTCCGCAGGAAGTGTGAGATCAGAGAGAGGAAACTGCCAGGAGTGCAGTCGATATAATCAAGGCATTGGCCTTAGAATGCAAGAAACTCAGCAGTCGAAGTGCACAGACTTATGAGCACCTTGCAGAGGACCCAGAGATAAGGAAATTGGAGTCACAGCTCCAAGAAGCGAAGAAACAGGCAGCGATAGTGAAAGCACATTTGAAGCCACTATTAGCAGTCAAGAGGATGAAAAGGTCCCAAGAACAATGCACCATTCAACAACATGTCCATGCCATCTAGAGTAAAGTCATGGAAGTGACCCAGAGACTCCAGCCAGTGCAGGATGAAGCTTGCACACTTTTTGAGGAGATTGAAGGACAAGGTGCACAGCTAGAACAAGTGGTCACCACGGTGGAATAGTTCTTGGAAGGACATGTGATCGAGAAATTTATCCAGGAGTTCACCAAGCAGGAGGCTCTGGCGAAATGGTAGGTCGAAGCAACTCGAGCCAAGATCGAGGCCTTAAATGCAGAGTTACCTAGATCAGAGTGACTCGGGACGAGTCACAGGTGAGTGTTGGGGGATTGTTGGCCCTTGACCAGGTTTTGTGGAAATGTTGGTCATGTTTGACCAATTTTGGGACTTTGACAGACTATTCAAAGACGGAGCACTAGGCGAAGCGGAGATCGCAGGATCTCACCCCCTTTGGCAGACTTTTTGGGTTTAGGGTTTATGTAACGAGTATGGGATGTCGGCCCATAGGTCTTACCCATGTTTAGGCCCCACTTGTAATGTATAAATAGAAAGCTAGGCGATGTAAGAAAGAGTCAGTTGTAAGCCAGTGTGCTAAGTGTGAATAGTTGTGAATGCTTTGTGCCTACTATGTGTTGAGAACTTGCAAAGCTAAGTGCAAGTGACTGTAAAGAGGCTTTGTGATGTACAAAGCTTAGGGAAGGAGGATCTGGTGAGGTGCATGCAGATCTTCTGTCCTATGCAAAGTTGGTCTTGAGGCTCTGTGCATGTAAGGATATTGACAGAAGATAATAAAGAAGATGAACAGTTGGTGGACGTAGCCCCACGCTGCGGGTGAACCACGTATATCCTTTGTTATGGTTGCTTTGTGTGATTGATGTGATTTATTCTTAGTGTTGTTATATTTATGTATGTTAGATGCATCTAATATAGTATCTTAGTGCTTAGTGATGTGAATGAATGCTAGATCTGATCTATTTCTATGTGCTAAGTGCTTGGATGTGTTATATCTTGTTGAATACAGTGTTGCTCTGTAATTAGGGTTTTACCTGCAATGTGAATAAGGGATAAATGCTAATGAATGTTAACTACTAAGTGATTTGTTAAGTATTGTAATCACAGATCTGTGTCCCAACTAGGTTGTAGACACTTGAGTCCTGCAACCCCCCCTACCTCTACCTCGGGTGAGACTTCATCTGCTTCGCAGGTGTTGCTGAAAGGGTTGGTAGTTAGGGTTTTGTTGGTGCTCTATTGAAGCGTTGAACCCTGGGTCTACCCCGGTGACAACAAGAATCCCCAACTAAGGTCCATGGAACACTGTACAGGGAGTAATACTTGCTCAAGCTATGTCATCTAACTTTAGGAATCAACCAACGATATAACATCAGATGCAAATCCATTTTGATGGATAGGGACATCATGGAATCTAGCAAATCCCTGCCCAACAATCTAAATTTTCATGGCAACCTATTGCTAGTGAATATCCAGGCCCCTCTTTTCATGTAAATACTCCACAATCGAGACTACCCTTTCTGGAAACTATGCATTTTCCAGACCTCTCAAGATTGTTAAATGACCCGATTTGTCATGATCTATGTTGGCCCTTCATGCCGACTAAGTTGCCTTCCAACATCCCTAAGTTTGAGGGCACACCTGGTGACGATCCAGGTGATCACGTGAAAACTTTTCACTTGTGGTGCTCATCTAACTCATTGAAATATGACTCTGTTCAGTTGTTATTTCAACGCACTCTTATAGGGTGTGCAATGAAATGGTATATCAAGATCGACAAATCGAAGTATTCTTAATTTAAAGACCTAGTTATGGTTTTCTTGAACCATTTCCAGTTTCCAGTGAGATACGATGATGACACTGAGTTGTTGGACAACTTCAAGAAGATGAAATCCGACCATATCTCATATCACATCCGATAATGGTGATGGCGAAAGAGTTTGATTAAAGTTAAGGTCCCTCATGCATTCTTAGTTGAGTGTTCCTTAAAGTCTTTAGTTCCTTGCGTGTCCAAATACATAGCAACGTACAGGGTGTTTTCTGAAGAAGAGGCTATTATGAGAGCCCAACAACTAGAACTAATTTACTCTCAGTCTGACATGCTTTACAATATCTTACCAGATGTGCAACAGTTAACTCTCGACAAAGACAAAAAAAAATTTGGGCCCCATGTTGATGGCATAGTAGGCTCGGCACAAAGAAATTCCAGGAATTTGTTGTCTAATCAATTACAACAATTATCGATTCAACAGACTGTGGCCATCCAAACTCCTAGTTCAGCTGCCCCCGCAACCTAGACGTCGGATGTACACAGTGTGCAATCGACAACTCCCAAGGAAAACCAGTAGACTGAGGGAAATAAGAAATAGAAAAACAAGAAGAGTAAGGGAGATAAAAAGGCTATTAACAATGTTGGTAAGGGAAAAACTAAAAAGAGGAAGGTGAAGTTTTTGTGTAAGATTTGTACGGATGACCACTTAAATCACCTATGCCCTCAGCTTGCAGAAGCCCAAAAGCTACTAGCATAGCAACAACCTGTTGTGTTGACAAACCCCTTTCCACAAGGGAAAAATATGGCTCAAGCATCTGCATCCACGAGAGTGGTTGGGGGTAGTCACAGACCCTCCGCACCTAATCCAAACAATCTGGATGCAAACATTTACATGATGAATGTTGAAGCTCATTTATCAACCAGGACTCATGACTACAGAACGCCAGAATCTGTTGAGAAGGGAAAAGAGGCCTCCAACCCATTGAATCCTCTTCAAATTGAGAATACATTGGGAGAAACAATGACTCGCATCCATAAAGGTGTGTTCGATAAGGATTCTCACAACCCAAACGCGAGGGTTTCTCAAAATTACTCCATTGTGGAGGATCTGGCACAAACTCCTTGTGAAATGTATTCTCTGGAGGTTCTCCAGATTTGTCCCTCACAACGAAAAGTGTTGTCATCCACCTTGGGAGCGACAAAACCCAGTAACTCAGGAATGATCTTTTTTTATTCGAATGACCTTAAACCTCGTCTTCCTCACCATGTCTCCTTTCCGATAGTAGTGGCGTACACCACGAAATCATTGACACGGAATATTTTTCGTACGATGGTTGATGAGGGTGCCTCGACCTACATGATTTCGTTCGCATGTTGGAGGGCCATTGGCCAGCTTGAGTTGTTTATGCCGCCTACGTTGATTACGGATTTTGACGATCGATCATTCAGACCACACGGTATAATTCCATCTTTTCTTGTGCAGTTGGAGGGTAAATTTGTGTGCATCAAGGTTGAAGTAGTCTATGCACCTCTCGACTACAATCTTTTGTTAGGACGGAGTTGGAATTATGCAATGAATCCAGTTGTAGCCATTGTTTTTTAGGTCTTATGCTTTCTGCACAAAGGTCGGATTATAACCATCGACCAATTGTCCTTCTCCCATCTCGACCCTTCATCGGGGGCATCCACGGTCCCGATGATTGATAACCCGCAACCAAGCACTGTCAATTTAGGTGTCTGATTGTTTACATCTTTGATGGGAACTTTTGATTATTTGTCGCCTTTCAATGATGTAAGGTTTATTTCGGTCGTCCTTGACCAGCCGAAGGCTGCAATTTTGCAAGTGTTGTCTTTTAACACGAGCTACTTTCACGACCCGTGGACTTTACCTTCCCCATCGACTTTGATGGAAGGGGTAGGGAACTTTGGCATGGTCATGCTCTTATCCGTTGCTAAGGTTGTGTATAGTTTTGTCAAGAAATCCTCAACCAACCCTGATCAGGCTCCCCCACAGAATCTAGATCTAGTTCTCGTGCCTATTTGGGCTCAAGACTCTCTCGTCACTCAGGACCCTTTAGAATTAGTCTTTCCCTTTGAGGAGGAGATTCTGGAGCCAATGGCTGGTCCAAACATACCTTGGGATGATCTTCACCATAGATCTTATTTTCTTCCCGAGCTCAGGAGAATAGAGGCAGGAGAGTTTGTTATGACCATGAATGGAGATATCCCTTGTCCTTGTAACCCTTTGGCTATGCATGAAATATATGTCGAGGGAAACATGCCAAGTATTGTTGCAATGATTCCTATCGATATCTCCAAAACCTCCTATGATTCTTTGGAAGTGTCATAATTAGGTGGTAGAGACTACGTCTACATGGATTCCCTAGGTAGATATGTTGCTTCATTTTGGCATCCATGCTGTGATTTTTTACTATAGGCTTGGGATTCCTTGTTAGTCTCTCTATGATTACATATTGAAGCCTCATTCTTATTTATAATCATCATTCCTGTCCTTACCCATGGGACTCCCTAATGAGCACGGTTTGTTGTATTTCAATCTTGCTTAAATTTTGAAAGAAATATCCAACGATATTGTATTTATTCTTTTCGATCTCATCTGGATTACTTGAGAAAAGAATCCCCCCTAGAGTCTTCTTTAATCCCATTTCAGACTCTCAAAAATCGAAAAGATTTCTGAGCGATCTTGTTTCCCTTCACACTCGCCAAACTTAAATTTGAAGGCACATTTGTCCGATGGTAGTTTACCCCTTTTTCGATCCAGATGACTAATTGAACGAATAAAGGTATGCCCTAGGAACTTTGGTTCACTCAAAGAGTATACTCAGGCGTAATTTTAACCCTTTTCTTCTCCTGAGGGACTAAATTTTTGAAAAAGGGACATTCTCCTTGGTTTTCGTTTATCTCTTTTTCGGGCCTTGGAGATTACTTACAAAAAAGGAACCCCCTCAGAGTCCACATTTAATCTCTTTTTAGACTCCCTAAATATGAAAAGATCATTGAGTGGCCTTGTTCCTTTCACACTCATTAATTGGTCCAGAAAGAATATATATTTGGCATGAGTTTAATCATTTTTCCATTCAATAGATTATTCCGAAAAAAAGGTACGCCTCGGGAGACCTGTCTCGTCGGGAGATTTCTCCTCAGTTATATTTTATACTTTTTCAAGCTAAGGAGACTAAATCTAGAAAAAGGTTGTGATTCCATAGTTAAGCTCTTTTCAGACTCCTTAAAATTGAAAATATCGTCGACTGATCTTGTCTCAATCACACTCGTTAAAATGGTTTTGAAGAGATGTCTTTTCGGTATAGGTTTAACCATTTTTCAAACCGATTGGACTAATTGCGAAAAAGGAACTCCTTGGAGTATTTTTTTAGTGTTTTTTCAGACTCTCTAAACATTATAAAAACCATCAAGGTTACCTTCTCTAGGCTCGTAAAAATTCACATAGAAGGAGTCTTGTTGTGTCATGCTTAATCGCATTGCGGGTCTCATATTTGCATCTTTGGCATAATGTCGACTCCATGTTTCTCTCAACTAAACCTTTAAATCATTCCTTATACGCAAGCCTTACAACAGTTTTTTCCCTTTTGTGATCTAACACCTTGACCCATGGAGGAATTTTCCACGAGTGTCCTTATCCTGCACATGTCTCATTGCTCTGAACATCATTATGTTCCATGCGCTTGGAATTGTTTGCTTTCTCATAACACTCATTCCTTCTTTGTAACGTAGCATTCTCTTATTCTATTTCAAGCTCATTAAAAAATTGAAAAAGACAAAAAAATCAAATATTCCAAAAAAGAGGGGACAAGATATATCAATTATTTTTTCGGTAGCAAGATAGTCGCCCTTGGAAAACGCACATCCTTTCGTTTGTTCGCCAAGCATTGGGATCTAGTATGACCTTAGGAAGATGTTCTCACTACATAGATTTGTCTCCTCCTCCATTTGGTTACTCTTCCAAACATATGGAGAGCTTGTGGTGCCTTCTGCATCGCAGACTTATGTCAATATTACGTTGCCTAAGTCTAATCATATTTCATGATTTTGTCCAAGGGAAGTTTTATCCAACCCGATTCGTCCATTCTACAGTTTTTCTCTTGACTTTCATGAGTCGGCCATCCCCCATGAGTATAGTCAAGTCCAAATTCAAAATCGACAAAGTTTTGTGCCTGATGATCGAGATCCTCTAGTATTTCCCCAATGACATGTCAAAGTCCTCAGAGTAGTGATTCTTACACTCCTATTTTACTCCTACCTGAGATATTGAAGATCTTGAAGTTGTTTCTCGAGCTATGAATTCCTCATCTCCAGCCATAGGCACCAATGCCTCTTGAAGATGCATATTATATTGTACTTGAATATCATTGAATGATTTTGAGATGTAGATCCATTGTGTATTGCTAGTGACTACACTTTAGATAGACATTTCTATGACATGGATCTGCATTGTACTTGATTGGAAGCCATTATTAGTTCATCTCAAGCATGGGTATGCCCACCTCGGAGAGTTTATTATTATTTTGTAGGTGGTGCACTCTCGAACTCTAGTCACGGGCTCACTCGACTCTGTGCCTTCCCACTGGTAAAGATATTGTAATGTATTTTGGCCTTCAATTTATATTTTGACCTCACACATTATGGGGCATCTGTTGTATCCCTAAAATTCCCTACCTATACATATGGGGAATTGGCATTTCTACTTGCACAATTTTCCAAATTATTATTGAGGATCTCTCTTTAAAAAACCATTTTTTGGAGCATGTATGCACCCTATTGCACTACTGTATGCATACACATGCATGTTTCATACTATAAAAACCACGTACATATGCATCTTGCATTGTAAACATCTCGTGTTTACCTCCAAAAGTTGAAAAAAATAAAAAGTTGCAAGGAATTCAGCAGAGTTTACGAGCTATCAAGGATTTCCCAACCATTTTACCCATTGTATCCTGTCCCCAAACCGAATAACCATCTTTTTGTCATATAAAAATAGGTCTTGGGTTCCCATTCCATAATAAAGCATGAGAACAAAGAAACTCTGCCAAAATCCCTTCCCCTTCTAGCCCAAGATTTACAGCCCTTTCTGAGATTTGGCCTCAACATTCCCCTTCAGCCCTTTCTCTTTATACAACCCCTTCCCTTTCCCAAAAGACATTAGTTGATTGTGAGAGGAAACACGGGAATGATGCACTTGGATCAGCAGTAAGAGGAGCCTGGACTTGGTTCACGGAGTGTCTGTCGATGAGAAGGTTGTAATACTTTAATATTCAGTTTCAATAAAAGAGTTATTTTCCTGTCCCAATAATTTGCATATTTATATCTTTGATTGATTAATGCATCTATGTTTATATCTGAATGTTAACATTGACAGATAGAGATTGTATATTTGTAGCATTGTTTTCCTAAGTGTTCTTGCAGGTCAGCTTTGGGAGGAGACCTGCAGCTTGGGAAGCTACAAAGTTGAAGGAAGTCTACATCGGATGTTAGGGCCTAAGGTACATTTACCAATATTCCTTCTTCTCTTTTTGTCTTTTTGTTCATATAGTTTGGGGTAGTTTAGGATTAGGGTTGTCTTTTAAGGGAAGTCAGTGCTCTTCCTATATTTCGACCCAATATAGTAATAGGGGTATTTTCCCCACTAGAACTATTGAGAATTAAATAAATCAACTTTGAAAGATCACTTTCCCCTACATTTTATAGATCAGGTCCTAGATACATTAGCAGGTAAAAAATACTTTTCCTTTTTGGATGGATTTAGTGGTTATAACCAAATACAAATAGCTCCAGAGGATCAAGACAAAACAACATTAGAAGGCCCTTGGGGAATGTACACTTACATAGTACTTTCTTTTGGTTTGTGTAATGCACCTACAACTTTCCAATGAGTTGTACTAGGTATCTTTTCTGAACTTATCCATGATTGTGTAGAAGTGTATATGGACGATTTCACTATTTATGGAAATACTTTCAAAGAATCATTAGAAAATTTAGAAAAAGTTTTAATTAGATGTTAGGAAACTAATTTGGCATTAAGTCATGAGAAATGTTACATGTTACTAAGTGAGGGGATTGTTTTGGGCCATTGTGTGTCTTATGCAAGTATAAAAGTGGATCCAGCAAAGATAGAAGTCATTTCCAATCTCCTAGTACCCAAAACTCAAAAAGATGTCAGAAATTTCCTAGGCCATGTTGGTTACTATAGAGGATTTATTGAAAATTTTACAAAGATTGCATCTCCATTATTCAAACGTATTACTAAAGATAATGAATTTTTCTGGAACATTCCATGTCAAACTGATTTTGAAACTCTGAAAGAGAAACTTTCTGTAGCCCATGTTTTAATAGGACCAAATTGGTCCCTTCCATTCCATATATCTAGAGATGCCTCTGATACAACCTTAGGAGCAATACTAGGTAAAAAGGAAAATCAATTGTATTATGCCATCTATTTTGTGAGTAAGAACTTAACACCTCCTGAGTTGAATTATACAATTACTGAAAAAGAGTTCCTTGCAGCAGTCCATGCCATCAATAAATTTAGGCACTATGTTACAAGATATGAAGTATTCATCCAGAATGACCACTCAACCATTAGGTAATTAATGAAAAAACCAATTATTAATGGTAGGGTTACAAGGTGGCTTCTTTTACTACAAGAATTAATATCACTATATTGGATAGGCTTGGTAAGGAAAATGTTGTATAAGATTTCCTTTCTAGGATTCATAATGAAGGTGAATTAGTTCACGTTAATGATGATTTCCCTGATGAGCATATTTTTGCAATATCTACTAAAAATCCTTGGTTTGCAGATATCGCTAATTGTCTAGCTACAGAAAAATTACCTCAACATCTTTCTACAAAGGAGAAACAAAAGATCATTAGATACAGTGTCACTTACTCATGGATTGATGGAAAACTCTTTCATATGGGACCTGATATTATCATTCGGAGTTGTGTACGAGAAGATGAAGCGTATGACTTATTGAAGGCATGCCATGATGAACCAAGTGAAGGCCATCCAAGATCTGCCAAGGTGCAGTTCAATGAGATACCATCATAAAACAACGAAGATCGAGATGGCATGACAAATTCATCAGGAAGAAGAAGTTCAAACTAGGTGATTGGGCTCTCTTATTTGATTCTAGATTTAAAAATTTTAAAGGAAAGATCAATACCCATTGGTTAGGGCCATATGAGATAGAGACATTCTTTGACATTGGATCAGTCAAAATTAAATCCATTGATGAAGAAGGCATTTATTTTCTAGTAAATGGGCACAAATTAAGGTTACATTAGAATCCTACTAATATAGAAGAATTTGTTCATAAATTGCTTCAACAATCAGAGATGGAGATAGTGAGAACGGGAAGTTCTTCCCCTAGTCTTCTCTCGGGATGATTCTTTTTTTTGTTCTAAATAATAATAATAATAATAAATAAATAAATAGTAAAAAGTAAAGAAAAAATAAGCACAGATTGTGAAAAAGAGTTTACTGGTACAATTGTGCAAGAATTATCCTTGAAAACCAGAAATGGCGAGCAGAATTGATCCAAGTGGATCTTGGTGGCCATCCACCTTTTCCATTGAATCAACATTTCAAGTATATGGTTTTGATATACCATTCTATTCACCCTTTTGATGGGGAATGGAATGTAATTCCATATTCATTTGTTAATTGTTGGAGTTACTTCACACACCTAGGATTTACTTTTTCTAAGCTTTNTTTTTTATTAGTCATTATCCATTCTCCTATATTTTAGGAAGAATATTCCTCTAGGGAGAATATTCTCTTCAGTTTGATTAGTTGAGTGGATTCTAGATGCTACATTGGGATTATCACCATGTTTCTTTGGGATCATCGCCAACTAATGTGCATTGTCCTTGGGATCATCACCAGACTAGCACATTACTCATGATTCCCTGATCTCCTCCTCACTTCACTATGTTTCAGTCAGTTAACTTAAGACTGATAGACTAGTAAACTCAAACTAAGTGGCAGTTCACTCACGTAACTGTTGGTGTGTGTCCAGATCACTCTAGACCACAATTATGGCTCATCAGTTACTCATGTATCCTATATCTATTGTAAATTATTCACTCTTTCAAAGTGGAATATGGTTAATGAGAATTCTTCCATTCTTTCTCTCCTTCTTCTTCTTTCTCAAATTCTCTCTGTAAATGTGTGTAGTATTTTCTAGCTAGATCTATTGTGTGCAGGTTCAACACATTTACATGGTATCAGAGTCGATGGACTGCTAAGAAAAAGCTACACCAAATTATTTTTGCAGGTACTGAAGATTGAAGAATGCAGAAAAGATGGAATATATGTTTTACTCACCGATAATACTTCTCACGCCTCATAACTATTTGGAGTGGAAGCCAAAGATTCTACTTCTTCTCATAAGTAGAGGCTTATACCAAATAACCATGGCAATGGAAGTAGATCCTAATTCCTTCGATGAGAAATATGACTTTCTCAATAGACAAGATATGGCCATAGGATTTATCTTCTTGTCTATTTATCCAGAAATTCTTCACCAAGTATATGATGACTCACAAAAATCAACTCCAAATGAATTATGGACCAGATTGGAGGTTCTATTCGGGAATAAATAAGAATGTGAATATTTCATGTAGGAGGTTGAACAGATAGAGACAGAAGAGAAGCCATCAGAAGATCAATCATCTTATTATGAAGAGTCTTCTACAAAAGTATTTGCACAAATTTGTACTCCATTAATTGAAGATGATGTCTACTCCATTTCAGATTTTTTTCTGAATTTCATGTGGAAGATATATGGCATGCATCTCAGGAGTCACATGCAGACACTTTTGCATGCACCATGCATGCATCTCAAGAGCCAAAAAGGGATTCGTGCACATAAGACTCAATTATGATATTTTATGAGAACAATTTTCATAAACAAATTGGATATTTGGATTCCTCTCGGGAAAATACAAAATTTTCAAAAAACAAATCATCTGAAGCGGAGTCCGGGAAGTGAAGTTACGATCATTTTAAAATCAACATTTTTTCCGGAAACAGCCACACGGTTTTCAAAGTTTCATCCAAACTTTATTTGGATCTTATTCATTACAAGTGGAGAAAGTGGATATGTGTGGACATCTCAATGATGCATATACTTCATCAGATTCGTGCAGAAATCTACATCTTCAACAAAATATTCAACGATCACAAACTTGCACAGTTGCGAGGTCTTCTTGGAGTGAAGGACATGGTTGTTTAGCAACTACTTTTTGTTCCTTCTCATTTTTATTTTATTATGCATTGTAATTTGAGAGAGGGTTTTCCCCATGAGGTTTTCCCTCTTTCCTCACTTTATTTTCAGTGTATCTTTTTTATTTGGGACCTAACATGGCCTCATTGTCGAGACCCATTCTTTATTTTCACCATAGTGATGTTCAAGGGGGGTGTTGGAGAAACTTCAAACACACCTAGGATTTACTTTTCCTAAGGTTTTTCCTTGTTTATTAGTCATTATCCATTCTCCTATATTTTAGGAAGAATATTCCTCTACGGAGAATATTCTCTTCAGTTTGATCAGTTGAGTGGAGTCTAGATGCTACATTGGGATTATCACCATGCAGCATTGGGATCATCACCAGATAATGTGAATTTTCCTTGGGATCATCGCCATACTAGTACATTACTCATGATTCCCTGATCTCCTCCTCACTTCACTCTGTTTCAGTCAGTTAACTTAAGACTGATGGACTAGTTAACTCAGACTAAGTGGCAGTTCACTCACGTAATTGTTGGTGTGTGTCCAGATCACTCTAGACCACCACTATGGTTCATTAGTTACTCATGTATCCTATATCTATTGTAAATTATTCACTCTTTTAGAGTGGAATATGATTAATGAGAATTCTTCCATTCTTTTTCTCCTTCTTCTTCTTTCTCAATTTCTCTCTGCAAATGTGTGTAGTATTTTCTAGATAGATCTATTATGTTTAGGTTCAACACATTTACATTAATTACAGACATCATGTAATGATTTCCTAATGGTCTTATGTACATGATTACATCATAACATTAATGCACCATATCCCATTAGAACTCTACAATTAAGTGCGCTCGGGCTAGAGTAGTACTATGATGGATTTCCACCCGGGAAGTCCTAGTATTTTACACTCCTATGGCATTTTATAAACTTATACTAATTTATCCCACATGCATCATGGGAATTGTTCTCTTCTCACTCTCTCATATATAATTGAGGTGAAGGAGGCCCTTTAAGCATGCAATGGAGTGTGATGCAAATCTTGTTGTGAATGAAGCCTAGCCAACATCTCTTTATTTTCAGAGATAAGCTACCCCATTCTCCCAGTTTGTGTTCTATAGTGTTTGTCTCTCTTATTCATTAATAAAAGTTGGGTTTCACTATATTTCTATGTTCTATTTTATATTTGTGTTTGTCTCATTTTGTTCTCATCATAATACAGATAAGTGGTTTTTAAGCAGTCTGCTCCTTGTCGTTTCTTAGAGCAGGTCCCCAATGAAGTCAGGGTATAGAGAGTTGGGTCTCGAGCTAGTTTCGCTTGAGGAAAAATACTCTCACCAACCCAAGTGAACTCCCATGGTAGAATAAAAGAGAGATGAAAAAGCAGGAGATCCTTTCCAGACATCGCTCGAGGAGTCCCTCATGCAAAAAAGGAACGAGATGATGGAAAATTTTGCTCAGATCCTTCGAAGACTACTGATAGCGATAGTTGAGGCATCTTAGACAAGAAACCATTTTGAATGTGTGACACCCCTCAAGGTACGATTCAATTTTTATATCCCCTTATTTAAAGGCTAGATAGATGCAGATGCTCTAGAAAAATGGTTGAATCTGCTAAAAGGTTATTACTCTGTCCAAAAAAAATTGATAGTGAAAAGAACACATTTGCACTCCTTAAATCCATTCCCCATGTCAGAGCTTGGTGGGAAGGTTATTGGGAGAGGTACACTGTAGATGAATCTACACCATTCAGGAGAAAACCCACTTGGGCGACCTTTGTAGATGTCCTAAAGGAGGAGTTCTACCCTGTCGAAAACTATGATGATCAGTATATGAGATGGATGAATATGTGTCAGAAAATAGATCAAACACTGTTAGAGTACACTAAAATCTTTCATACCTTGCGCTCAAATTTGGGTATCAAAGACTCGGAGCGACACCTGGTTTTGAAGTATCGTAGTGGTCTACACAAGTACATCCAAACAGAGATGGATTTATTGGACATATCCTCATTTGGTTTTGTTTATCGATATGCAGAAAAAATTGAGCAGAAATTCAAGAAGTACAGTAAGTGGGGATTTGGGTTTGAAAATATGCCACAGCATAATCATGGCAAAGGAAACCTTAACTCACAGGACGAAGGACAGATCAAGGAAGGCTAACCTCAAGAGAGAGAGTCCAATACACAAAAAAATAAGGGTAACGAGAAGTATAAGAAAGACACTAGAAAGTGGTGTGAGTTCCACAACAACCCCTGGCACAACACATATGAATGTCACTCGAAACAGTAACTAGTGGTTGAGCTCAAAGAAAAAGAATCGAAACCTGAATTGGACTTTTATTCAAATAAAAATAAAGGGAAAAAGATCATTGATTCAGAACCCACTTCTACCATCATGGTCACAACAATAAAACCAAGAGAACAAGAGGAGATTGAGGAGGGGGGGCGCCTCTTCCACTCTCAGATGTGGGTAAAGAGGACTCCACTGCATTTCATTGTTGACAGAGGGAGTTAAAAGAATATGATATCAACTGAGGTTGTCAAGATATTGAAGTTTCCAACGACACCACACCCCCAACCATACACCATTAGATGGTTGAGTCGGGGATGAGACATTTGTGTCAGCCAATAGTGTCACATGTTATATGGCATAAAGCCTTTCAAGGATGAGGTAGAATTTTATGTTGTCCCTCTTGAAGTCTGTGATGTTCTTTTAGGAAAATCATATATGTGGAAACGTCATGCTATCTATGAGTCTCAGCCCCGTAGTGTCATTATTACTCTGGGAAATCATCTCTACAGGGCACTAGAGGTAGCTTTGACTACTGCCACTTCATTGATCTTGGAAAAACAATGCCACAAATTAATCTCACAAACCAAAAAGTTTTCCCTCTTCATGATCCAGTCAAATGGTGAGCAGGAGGTCATTGTGACCACTACAGCATTGACCCAAAACGTTTTTATCCCGCAAAAGCAGGTCGATGAGATTATATAGGAGCACAAAGAGAATGAGAGTCTTCAACATGTTCAACATAGCTCTATTGGCCACAACCCATTCCAGGTGTGCTTGGGGTTCCAACCATTATCCCCCATTGATATAGCTCTTCTTGTTGCATCTTCACCAACATAGTCCTCCCACACTCAAACCAAGGCAGATCATGTAACCAGATATGTTGAACATATCCAACACCTCCAACAAGATCATGACATCCTTCCACAGTAAAAGTAAAAGCAGTACATCTACTTCAACAAGGCAAGCGACTCACCAAGGTTCAGATTCAACAGAATTTTCCCCATCTCCTGAGGGAACTTGATGTAATTAGGACCATTTCTTCCTAAGGGGGAGGAATAATCTAGGTGGATCTTAGTGGCCATCCACATTTTCCACTAAATCAACATTTCAAGCATATGGTTTTGATAAACCATGATATTCACCCTTTTAATTAGGAATGGAATGTAATGCCATCTTCATTTGTTAATTACAGACATCATGTAATTATTTCCTAGTGGTCTTATGCACATGCTTACAGCATAGCATTAATGCACTGAAACCCATTATAAATCCACAGCTAAGTGTGCTCGTGCTAGAGTATTACTAGCATGGGTGATTGCTTGGGAGTTCCTAGTATTTTATATGTCTATGGCATTTTATAAACTTAGACTAATTTATCCCATATGAATCATGGGAATTTTTCTCCTCTCACTCTCTCATATATAATTGAGGTGAAGGAGGCCCTTTAAGCATGCAATGGAGTGTGATGTAAATCTTGTTGCGAATGAAGTGTAGCCAACATCTCTATATTTTCAGAGATAATCTACCCCATTCTTCCAGTTTGTGTTCTACAATGTTTTTCTCTTGTTCATTAATAAAAATTGGGTTTCACTATATTTTTGTGTTCTCTTCTATATTTTTTTTGTCTCGTTTCGTTCTCAGCATAATCCAGATCAAGAATTCTCAAAAATTCTTCAAATAAATAAGCAGGGCATCTTCAACTCTTGTTTCAACATTTCTTTTAACACCTGAAGTTTTAACAATAAGTCATTTGGAAGCCTGCAAAGATTTTTGATTGCAGTAATAGTCAAGGAAGATTCTTTATAAAGTTCAAGAGTTTTATTGTTTTAAAAAAATTCATGAAATAAGTTTAACAACAGTGATCATATTTCTTTAGTCTAAGAGTTTTATCATTATGGCAGGCAATATCCTTTTATCAGGCAATACAGTTCATGATCTCAGAATTATGGGTAAAAAATGTTTTAGTTTCTTTGATTGTAGACTTTTTCTATAACCATAGGCACTTTCTGCAACTACCAAAATCATGTATCCGTTCTTTAAGCAATTATGAGATACTAATTCATCTTCATCATCTTGCTAGTTTGAGAATAACTTGAGTTGTGAATTTATGCAATTTGTTATAAAATTCATAATTCATTTGCAACAGTTTATCTTCTATTTTCATCATCAACATCTTTAGTTTCACCATCAACATCTTCAGACTCTTCAAATCCTTCAACAATGTTTCCAGGGCACATAGCATAAACTCAATTACAGTACTAGCTCTATTTCTAATTTTTAGCTACAGATAAAACAAACCAAGTAATGACTTTTTAAACCATTTTGCATTAGAAGTTTTGAAATTGTGGAAGGGAAATGGACAAAGTTTGAATTCTATAGCTAATGATTTTGTTTTTTGTGCTATCCTTATACCTTACCATTCTTATCCTAAGTTAATCCTTTCATTACATATCCAATTCGTATCATAATTACAAATTGATATTGAAAATCATGAGAAATCATTATAAATGCATGTCAAAAATCCCATTTTCGACATGCATTGTTCAAAACTAGCATTCGACGAATGCCAAAACACAACTTGATTCATTAACAACACCTCCATATCCACCAATTATGTCTTCAAATATGGCATGATTGTTTCATAATTCGAAATATGAGATTCGTTATTACCAAACCATCATCTAAAGCTTTCCTCATACGAAATTTGTATACCATCATTCTTGTTTTTCATCCTTTCCATCTCTGTGAAAAAGAGTGATTCGAAGACCCATATTTTCTCCAATATTGTAGAATGGGACCTGTAGTGCGATATGAACCAACTAGCATATAGATTTTTGAGGTGTATCCTAAATTTCATAAGTGTTTCAAGAAGGTAGGATGGATTCCATTTTTACAAAAATTCCAAGGGTATGATGATCATGTGACGAGAGTGTTTGCAAAAGAATTTAATGGCACGAAATCTCAAATAGGTGATATGGAGGTGAAGTTTACAAATGTTTTCATAGCACAAGCCACAAAATTACCCACGAGTGGCGACAAATGGTTTAAAAACAAAAAATATAAGCAATGAGGTATGGAAGGAATTACGAGGTATGGAAGGAATTTCTGGTGAATTTAGAGAAAGCAGTCAATTGGAACAGGGGTATACCAGTTTCTTCATTTAAAAATAAATGGTTAAGTACTCTATTCATATTCTAGAAATATGTTACGTGTGAAGGCAGGTATGGCCTAGTCTGTTACTATCACCTTCACTTGCTGGTGAATTTTTTCGAAGGGTATAATCTAGACATGTCATTATATTTGCTAAACAATTTGAAGAAAATGGCGTTGAATATTCAACGAAGCCCTAGAAGTATGGAAAAAATTTTATATCATTATGGGTTAGTTAAAATTCTCGTTGAGTTTAATTTATAGGAACAAAACAATACATGGGGGGATTTCTTGCTACAAAATCGCTTTGTAAAAAATCTTGCTAAAGAAGGAAGCTCAAAGCCCAAAGGTTCGAAGGGGAAGAAGAATGAATCAGAAGATTCAGAGCCAAAAGCAGAGAATCCAAAGAAGGTCATGAGTTCCAGTCCTACAAAATGAAAATCTAAAACAAAATAGAAGGTTACAAGTCCTAGTCCTATGAAATAAAAATACAAAACAGAGGAAAAGGTCATAACTCTGAGTTCAACAATAAAGAAACCTAGAGGTCGACCATGAATAAAAATGATGGATATCAATGGTAACAACAAATACTCAAAGTCTCCAAAAATTAGCACAAGGACTGACGTTGTGCAAAGTAAAAAGAGGAAGATTGAAGCTACTATGACTCGAGCAACGAGGAGTGCGACAAGGAAGCTAAAAACAAATTTGAGAGAAAGCGACAACATTCAGGACCCACCAGTGATTGAGTTGGAAGAATCCAATAAGGAGTAGTCAGGAAACTTTTCAGTTGAAGAAACCCTAGAAGAGACAAGCACACGATGAAGGACTAGATCATCTCTCGCTCTGTCAGTGAAACCAGGTAATATAGACTTTGATTCAGTTATATATTTTCATGAATCCTTTAGTATGGAAGTTGAAAAATTTACATATGATGAGGATAAGGAACAAAATGTTCAAGATCCTCATTGCTCCTCACAGGGGAACAACATTAAGGTAAAATAGTTAGAAGATAAAATTGAGGAGATGGAAGTTTTGGAAAGGAATGTTAAAGAAGAAAATAGACTTTTGAAGAAGACAAAAGCCAAGCTACAGAAAAAGACAAAGGCCTTTGACAATGAAAGGAAAGTATTGATTAAAGAAGAGAAAAAGTGGTATGGGATCAGTCACCAAGAGAGGCTTTGAATCCAGAGGCTAAAAAATAAAATCAAAGCATTAAAGCAAAAGGAACGTGCATCCTCATCAGGGCTAGAGGCCTCCAAGCAGTTGTAGCAAAGAAAAAGATACAATTTTGAATTTTTGAAAATTTTGGAGGGATAAGGTATTTTTGTTGCATGAAGACATGCAACACCTTCCATGTGGGGGAGTGTTGGGTCCTCAGAATTCAATCTTTTTATCACTCTTCCTGCCATAAAACCTTCCTTCATAACCACAAATTATATCATATTCCACCCT